>JAOTAV010079926.1:0-12547 GCA_026546445.1 Cyclargus thomasi | reverse complement strand
ACAGGCACTATTAAAGAATAAATTTTATTTAATACTTTTTAGTTTCTTTTGTACTATTTTAGTTTTTTCCTTTGGAAATCGGTTTAAATTTTTTGTTAAAAAATAATAATTTATTAAGATAAAGTTTTCATTTTTGATTTAAAATGTAATGCGTACTGTTTAAATTAAGGCCCTGTAGCTATTTTTTAAAATAATTATTTTTCTGTAAAAAAAATGTAAATATAAACGATTTCTAATTTTGGTGGCTTGTCGTCGATAGACTATTTTTGTCAATACTAACATCAATTAACTGTAAACTTGATATTCGGTATCATTCTTATCTTTATGTATAGGAACGATCTATATATAGAGTAACTCTTTGCAATGTATTAATTATATATGTAAGCAATAAGAACACACAGGGGGGCTACCATGATATCTTATTACAGTATTACTTCAATATTACTTTCGAATTTCGCATAAACAAATATGATATCTATTTATATAAACAAAAGTGTGGTTTTTGTTTAGGCAAAATGTCAAAGTAATATTAAAGTTATACTGTTGTAGGAGAGGTCACGGTAGCTTGTAGTTAAGTTTTAAAGACACAATTTAGTTCTGTTGTCGACATTTTGCTAATTTTTGTGTCATATAGTTAAACGTTACATGTTTTATATATGTTTGATACCTAAGGCATTTAAAAATTCTTCACCCCCCAGATTCTAGTCACTCTCTAACATACTCACACCTCACACCAAGTTATATGAAAAAAATCATTTCACCAAAATAAAAAAAAAATGCTAGTTGTTGAAATCCACTCATTAGCTACACAAAAATTGTGTTAATCGAATTAAAGTAAACGATTTATTATCGTAATATTACATACTTTTTTCTTAATTTTTGAAAAATAACGTTCAAACATCAAAATTATAATATTTTAAGAGTGGAAAAATCCGCAACAAAATATTTGTAAGGTCGAGATACCATATTAATTAAACATTTTTGAAATTTCGAACCTTATTTATATTTGATGTGAAAGATATTAAGTATTTCAATTATAGAATTCCTCTCATAAAAATAACGACATCAAAAGGTCAAAATGTAACGAGAGTGGAATTAATAAATAAAGATGAAGAGAATATGATCATTAAAATAGTTCACGGTCACATGTCTTTTTTTTTTTAATATTAGAATGTCTCTTCAGGGGGTTTAGTTAAGGAGTAAACGCTTTTGCTTCTTTGTAGAATCGCCAGACAAAAATGTATGGAAATAAAACGCTTATCTCATTTCCATATATTGTTTCAAGGGATTTTACAAGGAAGAGAAATCGTTTTGGTCTTGGCTAAGCCCTAAGCTAGCACGGCGTTAGCCTACCAGCGTCTTAGGCGAAATTCCTTCCGCACCTTCTAAGTTCTAAATTCAAATACATACGAAAAAATCGGCCAGGCGCCTCTTTATATGCTGCACCCTAATTTACCCGGCGCCCTGGGCTGTCCAGCGACGCCCTCCCCTAACGCCACCACTGTCTCTCTTTAAATATATATGCTACCATACATATAACAAAACAGTGAAATTGGCCTGTCTGTACATTTAGTATTTTTTAAAAAATAATCAATGTTGGGGGGCTAAGGAACAGTAATTGTAGGGACGCACAAAAGTGCATCCTTGCACATTAAGTCTATAAGACAATATGTTCACTGCACAAGCAGTATCATTATACAATGTATCATTATGCGGAGGACATAAGGACACTAACGGAGGTTCCGTTAGTGTCGCTTGTTTAATACTTAACAATTTGTAAAAGGAACAATATATTTTATTATCGGGACTCTACTTTTATTTATCACAAAACGGAGAGACTCCATAGTAATAGAACGTAAATCGACAGAAAAAATGTTGTCAGTTTGTCACTTTGTACGCGCTAATCTCCGGAACTACTGGACCGATTTCAATAAATATTTTTTTCTTTAATAGCTATTAACTGTGGGCAACATATAGCATACTTTTTATCTCGGGAAAATTTACAATTCCCACATGACAGACAAATTTTCGCGCAACGAAGTTGCGGACACCAACTAGTGTTTTAAACATCAAGTTATTTATATTTCTAAAATGGTTATTTAAAGCCCTTCATTTTGATACCCTACTCGACCTAAGTAGGCGTAAAAAATTCGTAACCTCACAATTATTTTGACTTCAATATCCGCCATTTTTATTTTTTAAATTTTCATGTACCAAGTGTCACTTTCGCTATTAGGACGAATCTAACTTACCAACTAAAAAGAATTTTTCAACTCCGGCCAGTAGTTCCGGAGATTAGAGCTTTCATTCAAATAAGCTTCTAGCTTAAAACTTTATATTAATAAAGATCTGTATAAACATTTATCAAAATCCGTTCTGTAGTTTGATCGCGAATGACCGCCGTACAAATTTGTGTTATTATAAGACACTCAGGAATATCACGTCGAAACTTACACAACATTTTAAATAGGTTAGTAGCTCGGTGGACAGTTGGCTAGTTGAGTATTTGAATAGACGCCAAATCTACAGGTTTGTAAGAAAAATAAAACTTGAGACTCTTCGAAAACGCTTTTAACGAAATCTTGGAGTTATATGGCTGAATGTTTGGATTGTACAATGTCATATTTCTGTTGGAAAAATTCAGCTTCATTGTAAAAGCTTGTTCAGTTAGTAGGATTTTTTAAAATTATATTTTTGAGGGAATTTTGGTCTTTTTATTAGAGAATAGGCTACGGGAATGTAATATGAACAGAGAAAGAGAATTAGGGCAGTAGGGCCACCGGTTAACCCTTTTTATACCAGTTTACTGTAAGGACATGCTATTTTCTCCGGTCGAGCCGGCCCATTCGTGCAGACGGCTCTCCAACGCCAATGTCTACCAACAACTCTTACCAGAAAATAATCTTTGGAAGGTCAAATGAGTTAAAGCGTTTTATAACAGCTTGGCGATTTTCATGAAAGTTTTACTCCGCATTCATAATTCGCTATAAAATATTTATGCGCCCGTTTAACACTAGATATCCACGCAGTTAACGCTAAATAGCTTTTGACCTGCAGTATATAGTAGATATTTGAATACTGTATCAAGAAGAATTATTTATTCAATACCTTGTGTAACAAAAGACAAGGGTCTGTGGCTTAGTGGGTAGACCTTTGGGTCGCAGGCTTGAACTCGGGTGTACTAATGAGACATGTTCCGATCACTACTTAATACGGACGCTAATTGCAGTGGAAGATCCTTCGGCATGAACGGCCCGATTCCACCGGAGTGATACCACGGCCTCGCAGAAAGTTGACGTGAAACGGCGTTGCCCCGTGTTTCGTTCAGTGCGTGAGTTTACAGGTGGCCCAACTTACCTATCCTGTTTCCCTATCTCTATTCCCATTCCCTATTCCCGTAGACGGTCAGCAACGCACGAGTATCCATGGGCGACGGCAGTTGCTTTCCATCAGGTAGCCTGTCTGCTCACTTGCCCCCTAAATATCTTTAAAAATACCAAAGAGTGTGTTTAAAAATACCAAAGAGTGTACTGGTGTACAGAGTTGCGTTTCTGTCTCTACTTGATCAGCATTGCCGAATTATACTTTAATACATTTTTTAATTTTGTATGGTCCAAATCATGTCCCGCTGTGGTGATTACACATCACAAAAAATTATCTTTCTGCACTGCTTTTACAGAAAACACTATATAAAAAACACATATAGACGCAAGTTAAGCTACTCGTCTCTATTCATATTTTCAGTGCAACGAAGTCGTGGATATATTTATGTGGTTATGAATATCTGTTTGAAATATACTGTTGGTTTCCAGAGTAAAAAAAAATATTTGCTTACTTTACCGTTCCAGTTATAATTTAGAATTCACTATAAGGATCACCTGATACGTACCACAATTCAAAGGGCAGAGACGATTGGTTCCTTTTCCGAAGTATTTACAGATTTATCTACAAGCATGTACATGTTGATGCAGTCTTCGTCTGGACTGGGGTTTCCTTCCGGCTTCTCGTCAGGGCTGATGTTCTCCTCATCATATAGATACACCTTCATCGTCTCATCTTGTATCTTATATCGCACCGATGGCATTTTATTCACAGTCGAAGTCAGGAGAGATTCCTGTATAGTCTCGTTCCCGTTGCACGTTTTCTCCGATCTATACATCCCCGTCTTTTCCGACTGGTTGAAGTTCCGCTTCGACTTTTTCGCCACCAAAGCTCCCAAGCACGGCAAAATCTGCTTGAATTCCTTACGGAAATTCTCGTTCAGCCATGCGTAAAGAAACGGATTATAGCACGTCGACGACATCGCTATGAAGTGAGCGACGAAAAATAGGACCATGTAATATTTCCAATCCTCCGCGAACGAGTAGAAATCGCTGCTTATGTTTATTGAGTTGAGGGGGAGCCATGACACGCCGAATATCGTTACCATCGCGATCAACATTCTGTTCGTGCGTCTCTTTCTCTCCCTTTCGGCGTCTTCTTTCTTACTATTTTTACTGCCCGGACGAGATTTCAATCTGTCGTTTAATTTTATACTCACGCAGGTGTAACAGAACGCCATGACTATAAACGGTATGACGAATTGCATTATGGTGGTGCCCGCCCCGAAAGCCTTTCTGATCTGGTCCGAGGGCCACTTCTCCGAGCAGTAAATGTCGTGGAAGGCCATGTAGTAGCCGTACGGAAACGTGACTATGAGAGAGAAAACCCAGATGCATATGATGAGGCCGATGCACGTTTTGATCTTCATCCGGGGCTTGAACGGGTAGATGATTACAAAGAATCGGTCGATTGCGATCGACGTGAGAGTTAGCGTAGAAATATAGATGCTGCAGCCCTGGGCGTAGGGCATGATATGGCAAAGCAGGCTGCCGAAAACCCATCTCCCCAGGAACGTGTAAAGAGGGGTAAAAGGAACGGCGAACACGCAAAGCAATATATCGGACAGAGCTAAGTTTGTGATGAAAAGATTGGTAACGGTTTGCATCGCCCGGTTTCTGATCACCGCATAGCAGACTAGGGCGTTACCGAAGAGTCCTATCACAAATATGATGCTGTACGCCGTACAGAATGCCGCTTGAACCGCAATGTCCTCGATCGGATCGGGGCTACTTTCATTTTGGCTCTTATCGTAAGTGTTGCTTTCATTGTATAAAGTTTCGTTAGCCCATTCGGTATGCATACTTTTATTGGTTCTCACTAAATCATAATCGGGGGTTCGCTGTCATGGTATCTCCTCGTCTTGTCCTTCCGAAATATCATTCTGATTGTTTGTCGGTTCTACTTCAGCTGCGTCATCTCGAGGATCTGAAACAAAGGACTGTGTTCATTTCGCATTCCACAATAGATCATTGTAATCGCGAGCACTACCGCTAATTAGGGGAAAGACTCCAATTTCTTGATTAATTTAATTTACTCGGAGTGAAATGACGACATTTTACGAAAATAGCTCCAATGTTATCTGAGAAAACTACTTTTCAGATATTTGTAATTCGGTAAGAAAAAATAACATTGTATTTTTTGCTAATGGATTCTCGGAAAAATTATTTATTATTTTTCCAATCATAATCGTCTCTTTTGTTTTTGGACTCGCTTTCGTGATTAGAGTATTAAATTTTTATCGGGGTTTGTTAGCCTGTCTGTTCGGAATCTAAAAAGGTGTTGAGCAGCATCATGTATTCGAAAAAATATCATATATTACGTAGGAATTATTCACTGGTTTTCTTAAATAAACAAAAGTAATAGAATAAAACGAACACTCTGTGAAATACAAAAAGTATAAATGTAATAGAATTCAAAACGAGCTACAATGATATCTCGGTACAAGCAGACAAAGCCACTTTTATCGTGCAAATGCAGTCACAAACTCATGTTTTTATGAAATGTTTATCTTCTGTATTCTAAATACATACTGTAAAGTCTGTGTGTAACATTTATATTTACTAGATGCCGCCATGTTGTCGAAATTTGACTATGAATATTTAAATATCTCAAAATGAAACGATTTGAAATAAATAACATTAATTTCTATAGCCTCGCGTATCATATTAAAAAAGTACCCAAATTCTAACCGAGAAAATCGGTGGGTGCCACTATATATTAGGGATCCAGTGATAAACTAAAGCACAAAGCTGCGGTTTCAGAATACTGTGAGTTCGTTCTGCGTGGGTCGGAACGTAAACAAAAATTGATAAATCTTCGAGTACCTAGTTGAAGAACGATTTAGGTGCCTGTCGCCTCAGTCCACACATGACCACGGCCGCTGGAAAGCAGCCAAAACGTCGGGAATCATAATAGTGCTCCACAACAAAATTCGTATGTATTCAAACGGACGCTCTAAACTTTATCAAAATACATTAGATTGCATCTGAATTATCTCGTCTGAAGTCTGATAGTATAAATAATATAATAAATGGTTTTCAGTGAATGATAAAATTGATAATTAAATATTTAGAAAACGTACTGTTGACGAAAAACAATGAGATCCTCGCGAGGATTTCCTTATTGAAACCTTTTTTTGCTTCCTTGAAAAAAGTTTTGTCGTTTGCATGGATACATTTTTATCACTTTTATATTTTAAATTCAAATTAGGCGCTTATTGATGAAAGTTTTTCCCTTTTCCTCATGATCTCACTGGATTTAGTATCTTATATTCTAACCGAAGAAATAACTAGTCTAGTGTATTTGGTGATCTCACTTAAGTTAACAATCGCAATACAATTTTCTTTAAACAGCTCATGTGAATGACTATGACTGGTGGTTTCGATGGGTTTGAAGAAAAGTTGAACAGTCGATCACGTGATGATAGCGATAGCGCGATGTAGAGGAGACCTAGCGCCATCTAGTACCAGAAAGGAAGAAAGAGGTAAAAAACACCTTTGTTGTATGTAAGCCTTTCTTGAACATTAAATATTTTTGTGTTTCATATATTTGTTGTAATAACGGCAACAGAAATACATATTCTGTGAAAAAATTCAGCTCTCTACCTATTACTGTTCTTGAGATACAGCCTGGAGGTAGACAGACGGACAGACATCGAAGTTTTAGTAATAAAGTTCAGTTTTTACCCTTTGGGTACTGACCCCTAATAGCTGGGCGTGTTGAAACAAAACATTAAATTACTCGCACAATTTATACGTGTAACCTCATCGTCTACGTAACAATATATTTATTGCCTATAATGTTATTTATTTGAGGCTCGAGGCGAATCTTGAAATTAACAATTTCCCGAAGGAACGTTTTAATGTATATAAATTATTTTACCGAAAATATGTTAGGGGCTGGGGCGATTCGCCGCGGGGTACCGACGGAAAAACAACGAAAAATATTTGTTTCTAATTGCTACCGTAAGATTAAGAATTTTGCATGGTATGATTAATTTTGCTGAAATTACAAATGGTTGAATTTGTGTATGTTTAATACTAGTTCTGAGCTCTAAAAACTACTAAACGATGAGAACGTTCGACGAGACGTTAACTTAAGGTCTTGTTAGAGTCTATTAATAACATCTTGTAACATACACAATATGGCTCCTCTTCAAAATCGATGAATACATACGATAGCAGGCGAGTACGAAGTTATAGAGACCATACTCGCCCTGATCAGCGAGTTGACAACGTACTACGGCCATTAATGTGGACGCTCGTAAGAAGACGAACTATAAGGTAGAGGCTGAGAGTAAGGCCCGGTTTACATTTAATTAAGTACAGTAGCGATTTAACAAAACAGTCAGCTAAAAATTAAATATTAAGAGACTAATCATAAGTTGCTGGTTCGATTACAAAATAAGTCTCCATAAATTGCTAATAACTGCCTAAAAACTGATTAAATTTAATATTTAACTTAACTAAATACCTTTTGTATTAAATTTTTTGATAAATTAAATATTATAATATGAACTGTACTAAACTCAGACGTCTACACACTAGTGAGTTAAGTTGGCGGGGTGCGAGAGACCCAAGAGGGGTAGCACTTCGCACTTAACTCGCCAAAAAATAGGATCGCGTTCTATTTAAGCTAACTTAAGTAACAACTTACAACATAACTCGATTTTACCGTTCAAAAGTCAAAAATAACTAAGTTAACTCGCAACTTAATTAAATCAAGTGTAAATCGGCTTTTAGGACAGTAGTAATTAATAATTAATAAATAAAATTTTGTTGCAGACGGTGCGCGGCCATTTTGAATCGTCATCACGCCACTGAAGTAACACCCAGGCATTATCAACGACAAGAAAAAATAATTTACGACCCACAGGAAAATCTTATCAACAGAATGTTATCGCGAATTTTGTCATAAATTTAACAAAATCTTACTAAGCATTTCACTTCATTACCGATGTCTTATTGGAATTAGGTGTTTATTTTGCGTTTAATATTGAATCTAGGTATTACGTTGTAGCTAATTAGTAATCTGTGGTATTGTATAATTGCTAGGTAAGCGCATTACATCTATATATTAATACGCTTAAAACTTTGTACCCCTTTTTACAAAAGACGAGTAGATGTAAAAGCATGAAATTTCTCCCAGTTAAAGTTGATATAGAGCGTGGAATACCAATATTATTCGTAAATATGCTTTAATATTTTATTTTACATCTTTTTAATAAATAAAACGCTACGCACACTACAATATTTTGACGTGACACCATAATCATACACGAAACGCTCTTGCTTATGGTTGAAGTCCGCGACTTTTTTTAAAAAAATTTAAATCCTGGTAACGAGACATTTATGCCAAACTGAAGTCTATGATTAAATTGAAAAATATTTATGCTCGACGGGGCGACCTCTACTATAGTTAGCTCAGGGGTTTGAGCTATCTATCTATCTCTAACCTCTTTACGCCCAAACCGCTGAACAGATTTTGCTCCGGGGAAGGACATAGGCTACTTTTTATCCCGGAAATGTACGGTTGCCGCGTGATAAACAAAGATTGCGGGAATCATCTAGTTTATGTTAGTATGGATTAGCGAAAAAACTTTTTTTTATTTCTTTTTTTCATGAAAAATCACATTTTTGTTCATATTTACACTCCGTTTATATTTGCACAGGTATAGTCGATAGTAAAGGCTAGTTTGCCCGTAAGGGGAAGTAAATGTCGCTGTAACAACGTGTCTACGAACTCGTTATACTAATAGGCGACTTTTTCCAGATATAACGAACCAGTTGAATACTCAGTCGAGATTTATGCAAATAACATAGGCTGTATATACTTTTGTGCTATTTTAAATCCGTGGTATTATCCGCGCAGAATTAGAAGATTAATGGCCTGTTTCACCACTTCCTGATAAGTATCGTGTAGGCAATCCACAATTTATTTCACAGATGAAGTATGGAGAGTCTGTTTATAAGTTTTGGTTAGCGTATCCGACACTAATCAGTGGTGAAACAGGTCCTTTTTATTAAAGTTCGTTTTCAGTCCTACCGGCTTTTATTGGAATAAATATTCTATTATCTAAGTTAGGTATGTCTTACACAAACATTTCATATGGGCTTGTATAATGGGGGAAATTGATAGAGATCCAGTTGACGGACCTATGTAATTTGGTCGTAATATATCAATCCCATGTAAGTCGTGATCTGTGGGCTGAGTTTTACGTAAGCCGACCAAATTAATTAGTTCCACGATCTATATCTGTTTCTACTTCTCTGATTGTACATCCAGCGGGGTAAGTTTAACCTCTAATGTAGTATGTTAAAACGTCAACATATTATAGAATGATTATCATTCTTTAACTTCTAGCGAGGAATTTTTCCCTGTGCTCAAGTTTATTCATCAGAAATAAATGTACCACGAACATCGATTATTAGCTAAAAATTGCATAAACCACGAAACTAATCGTATAGAATGAACCCTTTTTTATACAATAATAAATAACACTATTATCCTTACAGAGGAATTCATTTTTCGTGTTTTTATTATTTACTGTTAGCGGGAGGAGATGTTCGAAACGCAGAATATATGATCAAGACCGTAAGCGCTTTAACGAATAAACATCCAAACAAACAAACATTCAGATTTACATTGGTATGATTCACTGATAATTGTTTTTAAATTTTTATTTTAAATACAAAAATTGATCTAAATAAACATTAAAACGGACTTCAAGGGAAAAACAAAAATAAAAAAGAAACTTAAAAAGTGTTAATCAACATTTATTAATTAATTACTGTTCATCAGCTACATTGATTAATATTTTGTAAAAATATTAAAATGTACAGACACGCTTATTTCGGTGAAACCTCAACCTATTTTTGTACACAACACAAGACGAGCTATCAGAGTTCGAGTTTTCTACCGTGAACGCGTTTTGCGTTAATTAAATTTTATATGTGATTTGTACACGTTATCGTAAGCATCGCTAGGTAGCGCTAAACAAATCCCATATAAAAACTTAGTAAACGAGCATAGAACAATAACCTCCTCGTTATTGGAAGTCGGCTTAAAAGAGCGGAAATGTTATTAGTTTTGTTCGGAAAAAATCCCGCTCAAAGCCACTGCGTGGTCGGAAGCATCGGGGTACGTACACGCAGGTCTCTTATTGCTGCGTACTGTTTTGGTGCGAGCGTTAGTCGGTTGGCGGTTAATTTATCTGTGCCAAAACACTGATAAGTTTCGGATACGGATGGCTCCGTATTGGTTATATTATGCTCGATGCATAAAGATCAATTGACGCTTTGCAAAAGCCTTACCGGACCGATGGAGCTGAAATTTCGCATGCAGGTACGACGTAGGCAAAAAGAAAGAAGTTTTGCTAAATTGTCCCCTCAAGGGTATAAAATGGAGGATAAAAAATTCTTCTTAACGCGAGCGAAGCCGTAGAAAAAATCTAGTTGAAACATAAGACAAATTACACCATTAAGCATTAACATTTATTTAATTAGCTCGTAAACCGACACTCGCTTAGATTAGCTGATCTCGTCCAACGACCGACGGTCAGACTTAATGACTTCACTAATTTTATTACAATAGGTCTAAGAAGACCATTATTTTGGCGTTTAGGGTCGGTTGATTTTGCTACGCGTTGACATATTATCGCTGCGCGTACAATACCGCGTAAGAGCAAATTGTAAATACCGCTCAAGAGCAGTTTGTACATACCGCGTAACAGCAAAACGCGCAAAATTCAAATATCGTGCCAGCCGACTCTAAAAGACTATTGACTTATGTTAGACCTCACCTGATTTGAATAATCTAATTAGAAACGTCGGTTGTGCTATCGAAGCCGAATTAAAACACCCGAAATATTACGTTTTTTCTTGCTCCTGATTATATTATATACAGGAGCAAGAAAAAACTATTATATAATATATTAATCATCAAAAAGCAAATACGCGGTATTCACGAATTGCTCTTACGCGGATTCGCGCGCGCAGCGACGATATGTCAACGATAAATCGATGCAATTTTATTACGTGAACAATTAGATATGGGTATTCCTTTTTTTGTTACTTTTTATGATATTTAGGGGCCAAGCGAGCAGACGGGTTACCTGATGGAAAGCAACTGCCGTCACCCATGGAATAGAAATAGGAAATGGCAATAATTAGAGAACCACCGGTAAACTCACTCACTGAACGAAACACAGCACGCCTTTTCACGCCAGTTAGAGGCCTGTGAGGCCGTGGTATCACTCCGGTCAATTTCCGAGTTTTAAGTTTTCAGATTTATAGTAAAAATGTGACACACGAATAGAGAGACAGAGTTCTGTTTTTTGAAATTTGGCTACGAAAAAAAACCACTTACAATTGATACTAATATTTTATATGGGAAAGTGTGTTTGTTGGTTTGTTAGTCCTTAACATAGGCTACTTTTGATCTTGGAATAACGTCATGTTCTTCTTGTTGTGTCTTTTTTATTATATAAACTTACTCCATGATGTTCTTCTCGGTGTTTACAGAAGTGATATTAAGAGCGTAATAAATTAAAATGAAATAATTTACACCCTTATTCATTAAAAATATTAAAACAGTATTTAGCTTATCAAGGTTGGATGTTCCTTTCTGTCGTTTGACGATTTCAATATTCCAGAAAAGGACAGATACCCTCGATTAGGTTAATACTGTTTAAATATTTTTATGAATAAGGGAGTTAAATTAAAGAATTGACTAAGATTAAGCATTCTCGTGTAGTAATCGTAATATTTTGATGTTATATTTTGACTTAGTGCGTATGCCGTTTTGCCGGTCTTGTTAAAATTCAAGACAAAAGGTTTTATTTTATGTCGCAGTAAAATTCTGCGAGCTTATTACCAGCAGTTACGGAAGTTTATGGCCACAGTTAAATTAATCTTCCTTAGTCATAGTTATGAGAATATCATTAAAACTACCCAATTTCCCTAAATCTTATTCTTTATCCCTATTCCCGTAGCCTATTCCTCCTCCACCTCATTAGGTGCAAGGAACCTTAAGGGCCCCTTAGTGCCGAAGCACGTCTCTCCCATGGCAATAATTAATAATATCTATCTCTCTTCACACCACGTCAGTCTGGCCCCGTGCTAAGTACCCGAGGGACTTGTGTTACAGGTACCAGACAACGGAAATA
>JAOTAV010079915.1:0-12548 GCA_026546445.1 Cyclargus thomasi | reverse complement strand
GAAGTTGGGCCACCGGTAAACTCACTCACTGAACGAAACACAGCACAATGCCGTTTCACGTCAGTTTTCTGTGAGGCAGTGGTATCACTCCGGTCGAGCAGGCCCATTCGTACCGAAGCATGGCTGTTCCACGGCAATGAGCATCCGTATTATGTACTTGAGATCGAAAAATATCTCATTGACACACGCCTCCATCGGGGTTCGAACATGCACCCCCTCGAGTGCGAACCAAAGGTCTTACCCACAAAGCAATACCTGTTCCAGTCGATTAAAAATACTTAAGTTAGTTAACAACGTTTCATCATCGTCTTGCATGCGACATGCAAGTACAATTTTTGGTAATATTTATTATTAGTGGACCTCCTTTAGGAAACGTCAACTTACCTTAAACTATAATCAGTGGGGTCAGGCGTGTACGCAGCGGGCCGCACGAACGGGCGGGCGTGCAGCGCGCGCGCACGAATCAGAGAGTACCGAAGATCGAGCACACGCCTTTTCGCGCCATCCTGAGAAAGAAGAAACCGAATTAAAGATATTATGCATCTTGTTGTAATCACTACAAGAAAAGAGGAAAAAATTGAATAAGATACAATCTTAATTCACAAAGCTAAATATACCTTACACTACCCATAGAGAGGATACTTTTCATCCCGGAAGAATGTACGGTTACATGCGATAAACGAATTTTTTTGCCGCAACTGATTTGCAGGCGTCGTCTAACTAAATAAATTATTCTCACCTCCGTCTCAGTAACAAACTGTTTGGCGTACGGCGGCAGGGGGAACTGCATGCCCATCTCATCTTCTGGCAGCGCTGCCAGGTCCACCTCCTCATCACCGTCGGCGAAGTAGCCCTCGTACGTCCGCACCACTTGTTCCAGGGTTGGCACTTGTGGACACAGGTATCTAAAAGTTAACAGTTATCATGTAAAAAACCGTCCGAAAAAGATTCGATTCACATCAAGTAACAACACATCTATAACAAACATCTTCGTATAAGCGAAAGCACGATGTAAACTTCTAATTGCGACATCTATTAGCAAAAGAAAAAAATGGCAAATCACCTTTGTATGAGAGCCCCTCTTATTTTTTATATTTATTGTTATGGCAGCATCAGATATACATCATCTATAAAAGCCTGCAGCAAGCAAACGTATACGCACGCTTCAATACGCGGTGTGTACAAACAAGTCTCTGCTTATACACTCCATTTGTCCTTATGAACGCACACGCGGAACTTATACGCATGCATACACACGAGTACGTACCTAGCGGTTGCGTGCAGCGCTCTCGGCCAGTCCAGCGGCGCGAGAGCGGGCGGGCGTTCGGCCGCAGCGAGCTGTAGGCACGCCAGCCGCGTCGTACACACATGCGCCGCGGCACCGCTGTCCCGCCACACGCGAAACTGCCGCGACAGGAGCGATTGGAAGCCAGGATCGCCTAGGAAGTAATTAAATAATTAGATCGCCATCATTTCAAACAGATCGTTTAAAAAACATAATCTTATTAAATACGTAAGATTTTTTCACAAACATATTGCTGTATTTAAAACAACTCTTACATTGTAACGACAGGAATAAGCTTACCAGTAGCCTGCGCGAGTAGCACCGCCATGTTGAGATCACCCTTCTCACGCGCCAACTTACATGCTTCTAACACTCGACCACCAACTAACAGACTCCACACCTTGGAACTGTGGCTATCCGACTCTGAAATTAAAAGTAGTTTGTCGCAAATTAGGGACCGAGTTTGATGAATATTTTTGTTGGCAATAATATTAAATGAATACTGAAATAAATAGATATTAAATAAATACTTTTAAATGTTAATTCATTTGATAATTATTAAAAAGCCTTTGTATTATTAGCTCAATTCAATTGTTCGCGCGGCCCTATGTGTGGGTAAGCCTCGTTTACACTGACGGCTCCTGTCGCGTTACTGCCACACGAATGGAAGTTGTGTATTCACAAGCACACGCACACATAAGGCCGCGTGCCCAAAAGAGTTACTGTATCTTACCATCTTCGGGCTCAGGTCGGTTGGTCTCGGCTAATTCTTTATCAGTGACTTCGGCGACGCACTCCCTCATCCAGCGGAGCAGCCGTTCGTGCCGATGCACTATAGACTGTTCGTCAGTCCCCGGCACACCTGTGGAATACATACTAATATTAAAAACTAGTTTTCGCTCGGGGCTTCACTCGCTGGAATTTGGAAAATCACTTAAAGATATGAAGAAATTGTGAGAGCGAGATGCCCATGAAATTTTGTCGATGGTTTTTTATTATCTTAAGGGTGCATTTCTAGTTGCGGGCGTCATCGAGTAACATCTAAAAGCTTGTTTAAAAGTAAACGTCGTTATAACATACCATCGTTTTCTAAGTCTGCTCCCCACAACGCATCACAGAGTTTCCACACTTGCAGACAGTACGCCGACGATACGCCAAACTATAAAATAATTTAACCATAAATAATTGAAGACATAAGTGGAAGAAGCGGGTAACTAACATTTAAAGAACTCCCAAATATTTGCGTAAATAGAGGCTTTAGGACCGGAAAAATGTTTTGAAATTAAAGTGATATATATGGTTTTGATGTATAGCTAAATAGACAAGCTAGATAGTGAAATCGCTAAATTATAAGATTCATTAAAATTTTATAAAAAAAGGGATATTTACTCAAAGGTTATTCGCTTTTTCCACTTATGTCTTCAATTTGAAAATTTCAAGATGACAGATTCGAAAAAGGTTTTTGCATTTATTACCAGGTTTTGACGGCGACTTTGCTTGTGTTACGAGTAACAGGCAATTGAAACATATTTTATACATATTATGTTTATACTATTTAAGATTTTCACTATGTTCTACACGTCCATGATTTAAACCACGACCCCGGCTTCGTTCTACAATAGGCTAGTTGCCCTTATGAATAAAAAAATATAATTATGATAGTTTGATTATTTAAATAGCTAAATATATGGCTTTCGGTCATATAATTACGATATCAATGTATTACTTCAATTACATTTTAGTTACAAACTAAAGTTGCCGTTTTTTAATCTGTATGTCACGTGATCCGAAATGCTGTCCGCCATGATGAGAGTCTGTAACATCACTAACTCCAAAACAAACAACGACGAAGGTGGTGTAAAATGTTTATATTTTTAAATTTTTTGTAATTAAATACAGAAAGGGGTTTTCAAAATTAAAAATTGATTTTTGATTTTAGTAAATTTAATGAAAAGCGAAAGTAAAAATAAAAGTAGTTTCTTTTGCGATTAGTGACGTCACATACATTCCATCATGGCGGACAGCGTTTTAGCGGGCATTCAAAATTATACAAATTTTAAAGTTGTTTTATGACTGTTTAACGAGGTTATAAATCACTTAAGAGTGGCTATGTTAGGAATAAATTGATCAATACTTTTGATGATTGATGAATAGTTTTGCAAAAAGTGTCAAATACCCTATTGCACCAAAGAGGTCAACTCACTTCTGGCGTATACTCTGTGGCTTTAGCGGCAACGCCCAACAGTGCCCGTAGCAGCCCCAGCCTGTCTTCGGGCGACTCCTTCACCACCAGCTGAGGGCAGATCTCTGTGTTTTGGAGTTCCGTGGATCTGATCTCCGAGTACTCGAGTAGACACTCGAGCTGACGCGCCAGGGTGTCCTGTAAAGAGAATAATATTATTAACATATTTCATTTGATACCCATATTGGATAAAAAATATTTTTTTCGCCATTTTTAGTGATTTACATGCTACTGTAGAGAATTGATTATAATGTTGTATAGTTAGTTTAACTCAGTTGTGCGCGCGTTGAAATGAAAGTTGTGTATATCCAAACGCACGCACAACTGAGTAGAACTGTCCGTCAGAGGATTGTTTACCTGTGCATGTTGCGAGCTCGGGCGCGCTATCGCCAGCCGCGCCAGCACGGGTTCGCTCCAGTCGTCTATACCGCGCCCGCGCACGTACTGACCCAGCATGCTCAACGCCGCACCTAACACGAACAAATAAATCATATTATTATACATTCACTACAAGTCGCCCTGTAGTCGAAATTCGACCATAAATATTTTGATCGATCGTGTAGAGGAGCCATAAAAAACTATAATCTATTATCAATTCAATCGCAGACTTCTATTTGGCATAAAGGTCTCGTTACCAGGTCATTAAATGTTATAACCATAAACAAAAGAGTATTTCGTGTATGATTATCGGGTCATATCAAAATATTGTAGTGTGCGTTTTATTTATTAAAAATATGCAAGATTAAAAAGTGATTTCAAATAATATTGACTGGGAGAAATTTCACACCTACGCCTCTTTAGTAAAAAGGGGTACAAAGTTTTCCGCCCGCGTATTTATATATAGATACATATACAAAATACATTTCTTATATTAACATTCATTCTTCCTCTTGTATTAATTGCAGACCCAGCAAGAAATGCCAAATCGGTTACTAGCTGTAGACGAGTTAAGCAATAACAGAGATAAGCAACACACCCATTCACCCATTTTCAAGGTTTCGTACCCATAGGGTAAAAACGAGAACTTCTTTGAACTCCAACGAAGGCTTCGATGTAAGTCTTTCTGTCAACAGTTTTAATCTCAAAAACAGAAAAAGCTAGAGTAGAATTCACAAACACTAAAACAAAACAAATTACATATTTAAAAGGGGCTCTCATACAACAAACGCGTTTTTTGGAATGACAAAATGTTACAGCACCCCTGGCGGTCACTTGCGAAACTGAAATTAACATTGCTAAAAAAATCTAAAATTGCTAAATTTCTAACTAAAAGGGCTACATGTATACCGTGTTTGATAAACTTGACTTACTAGTTGGCAGCTGGCTGACGGAATCGAAGGAGGTGGGGTAGACGAGTGTGGAGGCGGGGCCGAACCCGACGCGTGCGTGACGCGCGCGGCACACGCCCATGTCAGCTATGTGGGCCGCGCCGAGACGACCTGGCAAAGTAAAACATTTAAGGAAATCCATTTCCATACTAATATTATAAATATGTGTGATTGATTGTACTGTTGGTTCATGGTGGAAATTCATCTTCATACGTAATAAAACACATTTTTCTATAATTAAATTAATAAATGTGACACATCCCTCTTATTCATAAAAATATTTAAGCAATGTTTAACTAATCAACGTTCGCTGTCCCTTTCTGTCGCATGACGTTTTCAATATTCCATAAAGGCGAACCTTAATTAGTTAAACATTGCTTAAATAATTTTATGAATAAGAGATACCTTGTAGCTCGAAAACCTTCTTTCGAGGTAAAAGCTAGCGATTTATCAACTTATAAAATGCGTTCACACTTCACACAATATTTAATTTTAGACAATAATATATTTTTGTTATAAGTAACCTTAGCAACTCAAACGGACAACCTAGGGCTCATAACAATCAAGGCACCGCGGTCGCCTTCGTTCACGACCCGAGCGACGAACTGGGGCTTTAAAACCTAGGTAGGGCGCAACTCGGGTCGCCTGCCTAGTGCTTCAGTATAGTATAGTATAGTATAGTATAGTATAGTATAGTATAGTATATAGTATATATAGTATAGTATTAGTAATGGCTAGTATTAGATATAATTCCCAAAACAAACTTTTATCAAAAACAATATTATGCAATAGGTATACAGGCTTACAATAAAACTCCGTCAACGATAAAATCCCTACCTTATAACAAGTTCAAGAAGGAAATGATTAAATGGCTTAAGATAAAGAATTATTATTCCATATCAGAATTTCTCAATGACTAAAAATTTTTTTATTCTATTGACATTAAAATATTAGTATCATTATAAGACTATGTAATGTATTTATTATTAACTAGTAAGATTATGAGTTGTAATAAGTAAATTGTTATCATTATTGTATATTATTGTATCAATTTAAATTATGAAAATGTATTTAAAATTAGTACCTATGTAACCTATGAATTTGCATGCCATTATTATATTAGTGAAAAGTGTAGATCTATAAGGGATTAATTATAAGACCAAATTGTACCTCTTTTGAAGTAAATAAAGATATGAATATATTTATATAATTTACCTGCGATAGTCTCCTTGAAGGGCGGCACCTTTTTGTGGTATTTGAGTACGACGGTATGCGGGTGTACCTCTAGCGGCCTCATTATCACTTCTGTACAAAAATATATTATTTAAAATATTAAAACATCTTCGGTATAGTAGTAAGTCGAGGAATTCAATTTTTAGTAAATTCTGATGGACCTGAAAATTGACTAAGATATCTGGAACAAAAAAAATCTTTATTTCTCCAATCAGTTACCATTTTTTTCTATACGTAATCGATTGTATTGTTTTTTCTTGGTGGAAATTCATGTTCAACATTAATTAAATTCACTTGTTACTTGCACTGTTTCCACTATATTTACTCTTATTTATAATTTATAACAATTTTATAAACAATACACGACCGGTTTCGAAATATATGAATATAAATACCTACACTAATTAATTTAATTTGGTATACGCTTAATTGAAAAGATGTTGAGTACCATAGACCGCTTTTGGTCTAGGAAAACAACAGTTTTCTAAATAAACTTACAACAATATTTGTATTATCATGCGATTGTCTTGTACCACGCGAGCGAAGCCGCGGGACAAAACTACTCTATGTCTACATTCTATACTAATAATATAAAGCTAAAGCGTTTTTTTGTCTGAACGCGCTAATCTCAGAAACTACTGTAGGTACTCTGTAGGCTATATAATACGACCAATAGGAGACGAACGTAAGAACGGGATACTTTACAAAGTCTTACGCGGACGTAGTCGCGGGCAACAGCTAGTTATAACCATATAAGTTACCTTCAGTCTCTATTGGTACATCCTCTTGCATAGTCTCTACGACGCTGACGGCGTCGCGCGGTGGCAGCGAGAGCAGGCCGCTCACCGCCGTCTGCGGCACTTGCTGATCACCCGTAGATATAGACACGTCGTCCTCCATTTCTAAACACGATAATGCACGATAAATCGTCGGTTCTCGATTGTTCTTATAAGACCAGTAGCTTTACCATGACTTTGAATCGATACTCGATAACGACTACGTAAATTTGTCGTATGGCAAAATTTTACAGCGCCTCTAGCGGTGACTTGTGGAACCTATAATGTTCATACTAGAAATTCACGTATCACGTATCGAGTATCGACAAACACTATCGCTTCAAACTCATGGTAGATCCACAGGCACTCTAGACAAGTGGCAAGCGATTATCGTTTAGTTTTATTTTTATTTTTCGTATATATACGAAAGTATAGACAAACTGACGGATTGTTGGGATAAACTGACAGATTTCCTTTGTGAATCCGTAACGTTGTCTATTCTGGTGTAGAAAAACACACTTTTCGGTCGCCATGCTAAGACCGCAGAATGAGAGCGGCCCTAGCCACTTTTTTATATCATTCGAACACATCAGTACCCCTTTTCAAATGCCAAATTATCTAAAAGTTAATTTTAGTATTATACTGTACTGACTATGGATACCGTCCGTAGAGGAACAAGATTATACCCTTAAAGTTGCGTTAATCAGCTCGAATGCTACTTCAGGCTGTAGGTTTCATTTTCTACGGTCAAGCGCCCATGTCGTCGCTGCTCGGTCGTGGCGTAGAGCGAAATGAAATCTATAGCCTACGTCATACAGTGGAATTTTATTGGGCCGAAATAATCTCCTTATCGGTTGACGGCGGCGGTAGACAAACGGCCTCAATTATTTTTCATGGCTCATTGGTCCCTAATTTCACGGCAGTTTCATTTCTAGACAGTCTATATATCCTTATTCGGAAAAATATTTAAACAGACGAACAGAAGATTCGCTGTCCTTTCTGTCGCATGACGTTTTTAATATTCCAGAACAGGACTACGAAACTTGATTATTTCAATACTGTTTAAAGATTTTTATAAGGGAGTAAGTTGAATTATATTGTATATTTTTTTACTTAAAGTTTTGTAATTAAAACCATTTTTATTTGTTTCATTAGCTTCAAGATATAATATTATTTTCCAACGTTTTGGTAAATGTGCGAGTTCCTTACGCCGGTTCTTCTCGTCGGGTTATGTCCCGAACCCGCGGCACGGCACCGTAGATACGATGTTCGGAAATGTTTTTCTTATTATTACTTTGATATAAAATTATTTTAGAATTTGAACTTTGAAGTTTACCTGTATCGGCATACAGCGAGGCCTTCATGAGCTGTACGTCGTGGGAGTGTCGGTTCTCCAGCCTCGCCAGCTCACTCGTCGGACTCTTTACACCGTACGCTGGAAATATTTATTTTATATTAGATTTCGAGGCTCATACTCTTAATCTATATCTATACACATCTATACATATACATGAACTGTTGGTTGCTGTAAAATGTTAATTTTAAAATAAATTATTATATTATTATTACATACATACATAAAACAGTAAAATTGGAGTGTCTGTACATTTCATATTTTTACAAAATTATCAATGTGGGGGTGCTAAGTGACAGTAATAGAACACATATCAAGAAAAAAAAATGTCTGTTCGTACGCGCTAATCTCAGGAAGTACTGGACGGATTCGAATAAATCTTTTTTTCTTAAATAGCTATTAGGTCTGGGCAATATATAGAATACTTTTTATCCCAGAAAAATGTACGGTTCCCGCGTAATATGCAACTTTTTTGCGCAACGAAGTTGCAGGCACCAGCAAGTTTATACTAAAAATGGAAGGAACTACTGGCCGAAATTGAAAAATTATTTTTGTGTCGGTTAGTCCATTTATCGAGGAAGACTATAGTCTATGTAACATCACTCTACGACCAATAGGAGCCGGGCAGTATTCAGAAAACGTTGTAAAAACGGGATAGTTTATAAAGTTCAACGCGAACTTAGTCACGTGTTAAAACTAGTATGATATACTTAAAACTACACGTATCGACGGCTACGTAACGCGCACTTTATTCCAGGGGGTTCTCCACCGGAAAATTATGAATTTATACAACAAACGTGTTTTTTTGCCATTTTTTTCACATTAGATGTCATTGTTGGTCGTCCACATCGTGGTATTTGTAGTTCGTCATTCGTGGTCTATTATAACTGACTTTCAATATCACGTTCTCAATTCTGTGGAGAGCACAGTTTTTATCAATTTTTATCTGCCTATCTTTCTGTTTGTTCAGTCTAATCTCTGAAGGGGCTGGATAGATTTTGATGGGAATTTTTTTTGGCGGGTAGCTGGGGTACTAAGGATTAGTTTAGGCTACCTTTTATGACTTCCGCGACGTAGGTGTGGGTCTGTTAACATTTATTGACGGGACAAAGTCGCGGACAAGAGCTAGTTAATTATTATTTGTATATTATTTGATATGATTTTTATATAATAAGTAGTAATATTATTTAGCATCTATGTTCAATACTTTATAACGTCTAACGAACTATAATTAGTCTAATACTAGCTTTTGCTTGCGGCTTTGCTCGCATTGAATTCGGAAATCGCGTAAAAGAGGTATACTTTGGAAACACGGTGTTTTTCCAAGATCAAAAGTAGTCTACTCTCCAGCCTTTCAACGGAAAAAATCTAGTCAATTGGCTGTGTGTTCTCATTTCCTTTGGGCGTGAAGGAAAAACAAACAAACACAATTTCCCATTTTAGTAAGGATAACTAGCCGTTTATACTAGAGGAGAATTTTCTTAAGGCTGTGATTTTAGGGATTTCAAATAACGATGTGATGAGAGTACAATCAAATTTATTAAGAGTATATTTCTATACTTCTACAAAATGAGGAAACAAACAGGTGGTATTCATTCATTCATTGTTATAATTACATTAAAGAAATTAAGACATTGAAAAAAAAAGCAAATATTATAGTAAAGTACAAAAGCATGTAAAACACAGGTAACAAAACTTCAATTAATATCGTTATAATATTTTTTCTAAGTACAATTGTATACAATGTTAAAAAAGTATATATAAAAACAAAATTTCTTGTCTCTAGATTTTAAACAGTCAAACACAGTAAAGTCAGTAAAATACAAAAACATCATAAAAAACAGCTCGCGATAGTATTAAGTAAAGACATTTAAATTTAACAACATTTTATTCGATCTTACTGTTCTAATCACATTTTTCATTATCATTGCTTTCTTATTGTTCCGTCGAAACAAATTGATACACAGCCAGTTGACTGACATATTTAGCTCCGCAATCTGGCTCTGAATCAACTGCCCTGATAATTCAATTTTACATTTTATTTTATTATTAAGTATTTATAGCAATTTCTATTTTGATTTCAACGTGTGGTGCGCATTATTCTGTAGCGTTTGGATATTGCCAAGAGTAAAGTTCAAGATTGGGGTAGGGTTTTTATTATATTTTCCATTTTTATTAAATTTGCTATTCTTCTAAACATAACTGCAGCTTCTCCAACACCAGTGTCACAAGCATCGCATGCAGAAACACCATCCCATATTGTGGGTGCATACTGAAATGTGTTGGACTCCAAAACTCCTTGTCGTTGACAATTTTCCTTACCAAACTGTTAACTGGAGTTACAATTTCGTATTTACTCTCAATTTCCAAGGTATCATTTTGTTTTCTAGAATGTTTTTTAAATTTTAACTTTTTCAAAAACGATTTGAGGTCTTCGAATTCCATTCTGAGCAGCATCAATTCTTTTAGTAGACTCTTAATGAAACTCCAACATTCGTGTAAATTTTGGGCTTCAATTTTTGCTAAGGAATTTCCTTGTTCTTTCTTGTGATATCTACGATGACAAGTACACACATTTCGTCGATTCATTGCAGCCACTGGAATAAATTGTCTGCTCAAAAAATATCCACAAACAGACTTTTTTGGAAGTCGGTTAATAGGTAGCACATCCCCAATTAATGTTCTTATGGATAAATATTATAGCTCGTGATTATTTTCTAGAATCCTTAAAAGTTATAAAATATATTGTATGAAAAAACGAGCAAACAAAAAATTATAAAATGTGTCTGTCGCACGATTTAATTATATTTATTAAAACAGCTGAAAAAGAAATATAATATATAAAAAAAGTCAGCCTACAAGAACATTCTCCACTTTAAAATCCATAAATGTTAAAGTTTTTTTTTAGATAATTGTCGGTCAATTGCGCCGTCGAGCACAGATTTCTGCAGTACTTTTTAGCTCGTTTACTGAAGGATTTTCATGATAAATTTTGGTACAGATAAACGTTTATTGTGTATGTTTGTGGCGGATAATAGAAGCCATCGGTAAGTTCGTTACGCCAAAATTGGTGAGCGCGTTGGTAGCACGTATGGACAGCCCCTAATCGTTACTGCGTGACGTCATGGCAAGGGAGCGTTGTGACATTAGCTTTGGAGATCGGACTTAAATCCATACTTCCATATCAATATAATAAATTGGAATGTGTTTGTTTGTCCTGCCCTCACGTTCTAATAAATTAACCAATAAGTTTATTTTCGGCATAGACTGACTACCTTTGATCATGAAAAAACGTAATTTTTCCAAAATATTCGTTGAAAATAATAGTTACCTCTATTGTCTGAATATAAGCTCGGCGCTTCTGTCTGATCTTCTGTAGCGTCCATGTCGAAAGCTGAAAACAGAACACATTATTATATCTCAAGAAACATGTAAGCTTTTGAAGTGAATATATGATATTATATAGATAAAAAGAAAAATGAACAGAATATGCATCGGTAATAGGCTAGTTGCCCTACTAAAAATGTAATGTAAGAGTATATTATTATGATAAGTATATTCGTCACTAGGCTAATACGAACATGGATAACGCTACCGGGTAAAAAATACCACAGCGTTTATCTGTGCCTTATTTATTTCATACTCATTCTGATTGAAGTTTAGTTTATAATTGCTTTAGTTTATAGTTTTATCTTTAAATAAACATATTTTTTATTTAGGAATATGTACTTCTTACTTTTTATGGCCCATTCATAACCAAGAACCCAAGTGTTAATTTCTTTTACATTAAATTTAAAAAACTTCAAAGAACAACATTTTTTTCCTTAGATTGATGCAAAATGAGATCAAATCTAAAAACGTGATGAAGTCTTATTAAAAATATAGGCTTCTTATAAAATAAAAGTTTTTTTGTAAATTTTTAGAAAGGTATTTTTTTATCCATTTTCACTTGGACTCGTACACGCACTTGGACGCGTGCTCTCCAAGTGCGTGGTGTTAACTGTCATCCACGTGGGGAATGGGTTTCTCGTTTCTATATAGAATGGTGCTTAAAACATGAAGTCACTAGATTAGACAGAAAAAAATACTTGTATTTTTATTACCCATGTGGTATTTTTTACCCGACGAACGTCGGGTTAATTAAATATCTAAATAAATATATTTGCGTTCATATAATTACGATAGCAATTTATAATTTAAATGTTAAAATTAGCCTTATTAAAATCTGTATATCACATGATCCGAAACGCTGTCCGCCATGATGCGATGTCTGTGACGTCACTAAAACAAACAACGACGAAGGTGGTGTAAAATGTTCATATTTTTAAAT
>JAOTAV010079904.1:0-12548 GCA_026546445.1 Cyclargus thomasi | reverse complement strand
TTAAGTAGTAAGTATTAAGTGACGTTTAAACGTAGGCGAGTTAAGTAATCATAAGTTGCTGGTTCGATAACAAGATAAGTCTCCATAAAGTGCTCAATTACTGCCGACAAACTAATTACATTTAATATTTTACTCAACTAAATACCTGTTGTATTAAAATTTTTAGTAAATTTTTATATTATAATATGAACTGTACAAAACTCAAACTTCTACACGCTAGTGAGTTAAGTCGGCGGGGTGCGGGAGACGCGAGAGGGGTGGCACTTCACACTTAACTCGTCAAAAAATAGGATCGCGTTCTATTTAAGCCACCTTAATTAACAACTTACAACTTAACTCGATTTTACAGTTCAAACGTCAAAAATAACTAAACTCGCCGCAACTTAACTAAATTAGGTGTAAATCGGATCTAACTCGTGATCTGTCTGTCGACTGTGTTTGACATAACCGGACCAAATAACTTAGATCCACGTTTGTATCTCTTTCCACTTCTCTGATTGTACATAATGATTTTAGCATTAGAATGTCTTGTGTTTGTCGTCACTCAACTAGGTTAGTATAGAAGGTGAATCGCCTACGTGGTCCAGTGGTACAGAGTTCGGCTCTTCGCCCGGAGGTCGTGGGTTCGATTACCACGTCGGAGACATGTTATTTCCAAGTTTGGTTAGGACAAGGCTGACCAACTGATCCATGCGTTGGATAGGCATGTAAAAAATCAGTCCTCCGCCTGATCTCTCGCCAGTCGTGTGGGTCATCCGTCGTACTGCATTATGAGAGTAAAGGAAGATAGAGAGAGTGCTCCTGTGTACTGCGCACAAACTCGGGCACTATAAAATTAGTTCTGCATTGTTACGCAGGACTAATTTTATAGTTGCCTAGTTCCTATGAATTCGGCCACCGTCACCGAAACCGGTGTGAGAGTTATTATTAAAAAAAAATGGAAGGCTGCTGAATGTTTCAAGACATAAAGTTAGCAGCTTTTCGATTTGTTAGAATTCTTAATATAGCATTCGAGAAAAATCACCGACGCGTCGGATCTTAGAAAATGCGAATATAGCACAATACGGGGAACATCAACAGTACAAATGAAGCACACATTAAAAGTAACGCTTGCGTGTGTTTGTTTGACAGTAATTGTCATTTTGTGTGTGTGTTAGAATATGTGTGTCTGTGTGTGTGTATGTGTTATTTCAAGTGTTCTCGGTAACGCTCGTGACAAGAGAAAAACGTGCCGAGATGAAGATACAAGCGAAGATTTATTGTCTGTTGCCGAGAAAACCCGCTTATACGTTTCTGTCTAGGTGCTGTAGATCATAGATGTTGTAGTACAGTAGACACAGCAGGAAGGTTTACTTTAAATGTGACGACTAGACTGGAGGAATTTTGAATGTTCTGTTAATTGAAAATTAGTAAACGTATCTTAATTAAAGATATATCATATCGATGGCTCTGATGAGGTTTACTTTATCTATATATTAATACGCAAGCGGAAAATATTGTACCCGTTTTCACGAAAGACGTGTTAATGTAAATGCATGAAATGTCTCCCAGTTATAATTGATATGGAGGAGGAGCGTAGAATACCAATATTATTTTGAAATATGCTTTATTTTGAACATTTTCTATAAATAAATCGCTACGCACACTACAATACGCTCACTACCATATTTCGACGTGACACGACAATCATACACGAATTTTTTTTTATGGCTTAAACTTGAGTTCAGTGATAATTTTTTACACTTATTGGCCTGGTTTCAAGACTTTTAGATATGCCAAATAAAAGTCTGTGACTATATTGAGAAATATTTATGGTCGAATTTCGATCACAGGACGGCCTCTGTCTTTGTTAATATTGTCTAATGTTTTTTATGTAAGGAATAAGGATAAAAAAGTTTTGAAGCCACGCTACGCCCCTACGCCTAGGAATTACAGTCGCCATGCTTAGTTACTTTGTTCATGGAGCTTTTTCTTTCTTTTATTAAAATTAGGAAGATAAAGAGCAAAAGGGGTACCTTATGGTAAGCAATTGCCATCGCCCATGAACATTGGAAACTCGCAGCCTCAGAAGAGTGCCACCAACTCACCTGCAACTTGCAAGTCGAGTTGGCGGTTTTGAATGCTATGAATAAAAATATGCAACGCCTTAATAATATTTTGCCTCGTGTAAATTAATTGCAAAACATACTATTTTACATCAATGTTCGCATCGCAATAAGGCAAACAGATATAGCTCTTGCGTTTTCGTGATAAGGTCTTGTTTACGCTGAGATGAGTAGCTCTGTGCTTTTCAAGCTAGAATTATTTCAGTTCTAGCTTTCATGTGACAGCTATACTCACTTGATACCGCGTGTTCGTCTGGAATCACCGTTTAGATGTTACTGGCTTTTATTATTTTTAACTCGCTTTTGTCCGCGGGTTGCGGCTTCACTTGGAATTTTCGCTTGAACTTCGTTTGGAATTTGTTGAAATAGAATTACATAAATATATGATGATGTTCCAAATTTAAAAGGTATCATTTAATGTCTATTATTGTCTGTAGTTAAACTTTTTTTCTGAAAACGTAGATTATGTTGTCTTAATTTAATATCTTTGATTTTGGATTTAAAGACAATTATTATATTTTAAATTAACGAAGTACAGAATTTCATGCAAATTTTGATATTTCATGTAAAGTTTCGTGCTTCTTTGCTATTTATTTTATAGAAGCAGTGCCTGCTGTCTGCTATAATTATAAGCCTTGCCTATAGATAGCCTGTTGCAATATGTGGATGTTTATCGATAGGCAGAGGTGTTGACCAATCAGGACTCGACTCCGCGACCCTTCACACCCGAGGCGAGAAATACGACACCTTTTTACCAACGCGCCGAAAGGATATAATGCCACACACATGTTCACTGCAAAATAAACCCTAACGCAAAATCATAGAGCTTGAAATAGAACGCGCGACGTTAGGTGTGAAAATTGACGCCTAACGTACAGGGATTCGAATGATATTTGCTTTATTCGCCCTTATTATACTTGTAATAAGATTGAGTTCGCCTTAGCACATACTTCTATTGTTACACGGTGTTATGCGAATGTAAGTTTTATCACTGGTGATCACGGTTCATATTGTTAAAGCAGTTTGAGGTGTTACAATTGACACCTTGTTCTTCACAATATACACTGTTACTATTGGTTGCCTCGGGATTATAATGCAACCAATATGGATATTGGATATAGAGGACTCACACAAAATAATATAGTAAGTTGATCTGTTTGTCCGTTAATCACGCTGACAGTACTGAACGGATATACATAAAGTTTGGTATACAATATGATTTAATAATTAAAATAATAATAATAATAATTTCGTTATCTGTCTTAATATCTAGGTATAATTCTTGTGTGCGTGTGTTTGTCAGTGAACTCATCCCAAACGACTTGACCGATTTTGATAAAATTTTTTGTAGATACCTATTCAAGGCGATTGAGAATGAATTTACAAATCGAGACAGGCAGGATAACGCTGTCGGGTCCACTAGATTTGAATGAAGTTTTTGTGACAGTAATTTGAGTAGTTTCTGTCGTCAGTCCCTAGTCTCGTGTCTCGACGCTACACCCTCTCCCGATCCCAAGAGCTTATTTTAATTTGCCTAACAGCTGTGAACTAACTTTAAATATTTCATAAACATTTGTACATACTTACAAAGCATTCTTACACATCCGTTTTCATTAAAATTAACTAGGTACCACCGAAGAAATTGATCCATAGCCAGTAGATAGATCTACCTGTCATTTGGGCGGATTGTGTCCAGGAGCCGTCGGCTGGGATTGACATAATGCGATCAAATGAATTAGGTTCATAATCGGCCTCTGAACCAACCTTCGTTAATAGTACCACCAGCTAATTGTTAACTTATATCTGTCAGAATTCAGAACCGAACGAATCGAATTTCAGAATTCGATATATGAAATGTCATCGCTTCGATTCGTTAAGTTCTGATAGATATGTTCACCATTATTTAGTAGTTAGTACTAAAATCCTGATTACTGAAGAACTTAAGAAATTAAAAGTATTACTAGACTAGATGTTGCCCGCGACTACGAACGCGTGAAACTTATTAAGTAAAACTATCTCGTTTTTACATTTTCTGGTTACTGCTCGACTCCTATAAATCTTATCGTGATGTTATATAGCTTTCAAGCCTGCAGAACCAATTTTCATGGTTATGGATATATATGCCAATCCAATCCTGTCAAATACTGTAACTATTCATGTGTGCGTTCAGAAATTTATTTTGTGTAAAATATCTCGAAAGCTTATTAACTGTTATATTCGTTTGTTTGAGACATTAATTTGTATAAATTATTTATTAAATTACTATGTAATTATTTTTTTCCCAAAATAATACCCAAGATTTTTTTCTACAGGTTAACAAATGTGTAAATGTCTTTTTATAAGTGTCTATGATTCTTCTTGACCAGCTATTGTCTATGTGTTCGAAGTTTTGTGCGAGTGCAGAAACGAGAAATTGTCGAGCGTACAGATGAACAGAGGAACAATTTTCGAAGTGCAAGAAGATCATGACTGTTAGGCGGTACGAAGTTCGCCGGGTCAGCTTGTATTATATAAAATATTGTAATTTAAAGTAAGTAGTAAAGTAAAACAATTACAGTTATAACTGAAATTTCATTGAAGGTTTATTTCTGACAATTTGTGCGTCGTATACCTTTTCTACATTTCCTTTGTATCCTAAAAATAAACAGAAAATTATCACAATTTTGAGATCTCGAGATGTTACGACTTTACTTACACTTTTTTAAAAATCCACGTCCAAACGTTTTTTGTTTGCCAGAATATGTCAGAAAATTTTCTTAACTTTTGCCTGTTATAGAAAGTTTGGGGTCAAATTTGGCCATTTTTACTATATTATTTAGATACACATATTACATACAGTCGGAATATTTTTAGTCAGAATTTCATATCAGTCAGAAATTTGTCGAAATATAATGCGGCGTCAGATTTAAAGTCTGAATTCAGGCTGTGTCCAGGTATTATTGACACGGGCTGGGCGTGTAGACAACAGCGGGACACACACACGGCTGACCCGATCTCCCGTAGCTGATAGAAGGCTTCTCGATGACGGGGCTGCCGAGCTCCCCGATGCAGACGGTGCTCCCGTCATTGGTTTTGGTGCAGCGCCACGGAGCCGCGAAAGCTGTGGCGATGAGAGCTGGAAGTGACATTGAGTCAGAAAGGTTACAATGGAAGATTTTAAGTCATAAATCTTACAGCGATCTTGTGGCGCTTGAATATCATTGATTTTTTAAATTTTCTACACAACTGCCTTCTAAAGCCATGGCAGTTTTGTGTCAGGATTTTGAGGTTGGGAAATAAATATTTAAGGGCTCTTCCAGCGCATTTTCGAAAAATTACTCTTGGTGCATTCCAGAGCCCTTCAACATTTATCCAATAGCAATCCTGCTCTGGATTGGATAACTGGATTAGACTACTATGAATCGGTCATAACAGTCAGTTTTGAATACAGTAACAAAGTCTCCGGTAGGCGTCTACGCCGCGTAGCGGGTCTACGCGTTGTCGTAGCAGTCTACGAAACAAACATTTCTTTTCTTTTTTATAGCGATAAAGATAAATTTATGAAAGAAAAAGCTGCATTGAAGTTAAAATTGGGAGAAAAAAAATAAAAAAAATTAAGAAAAAAATCTTACCCAGGAGAAGCAGAGTCCGCAGTATGTGCATGTTGTCTATTCTAATGAGTCCTGCCCAGCTGTTGCTCTTATATACACATCTATGTATATAATGTATGTACACTCGACTGCATAAATATATATTTTTAATAACGAACATTTCAATGTATAATTTAACGATATCTCATCTTATATTTAATTAAAAATGACGACCTCTGTGGCTCAGTTGGTAAGCGCGCTGGTAGCTTAAGCCGGGGGTCGCAGGTTCGAATCCCGCCGACGGATCAAGTTTTTCAATGTTTCTGGGTCTTGGATGTGTATTAAATATGTGTAACATATAATAAAAATCTTAAATATGTGTATAGTATAGAAGTATTAAATATATTTGTGCTGTCTGGTACCTGTAATACAAGTCCCTCGGTTACTTAGTACAGGGCCAGATTGACGTGGTGTTAAGCGTCCATAAATATTATTATTATTGAAATTAACAAACTGAAATAGCACACATGTTTTGTGCGATTTCTTGCAAATATTTTAAAATTAATTGTTATTTTAATGACAATATTGTTGATTAAAAAGTAATACTTAACTGTCACAAGAACATCAAACTATTAATTTTAAATAACATTTTATAATATTTTGTTAAAAAAATCCTCAATATTATAATACGGTTTCGTTAACAATAATTTAAAAAAAAACTAGTTTTTAATTTGTTAAATTGCATTTTTTTTATGATTTTTCATAGCCAAACAGAAAAAAGTAATGTGTCACTTAAAAACGTATTGTTAGAAGAGAGAAGTCTTACTCGCTTTTATTTCAGTAAATTTTTATAATCCGAACAAAATATCGTTTCAATTCGATGCTAGAATTTATCAAAATCTTCAAAGAAAATGTCTCTTCTGAAGTACTATTCTGGTAATTAGCGATAGCACACATTCCGGGAAATCACAGCTGTGACCACTGAAAAGAAATCCAAAAGTACCTTAACCATCTCTTGGTAAGGCTTCGTAGATTCATAAAAGCATAGAGATAAATATGTCACAACGGCGGAAAAATCTTTTGCGGATCATAAAAAGTTAGATCTATATCCAACGGTACTTAGTTAAAAATATAAAATGTTTATATCAATACTAGCTGTTACCCGCGACTCGTAACTTTTCTCTTCAAATGTTTTTTTTTTGCTCCAAACTTCACGGAGCCCGAGACCTTTCCAACGAATGCCAAACCGTGGAAATCGGTTCGTGTGTTTTGGAGTTATATCGTCAGAAAAGAAAACCCGACTTATTTTTCTATAATAGTTTACAGCCGAATAAAAAACGAAGATAAATTGCTAAAAGACGAGAAAGGACTTACAAAATATAGTATAGATAGAATCTAATGTTATTTTTATAATTAAATAAATAAATTACGCTTCATAATTTGTTTTGTCTTCTATATATGTTTATTAGATAAAAATACAGAAATAATATAAGGTGTTTCTGCTGCTCTTAAAGATAGTATTTCAGGCAGCCTATCTATTTTATTTTTCTCTGAAATTCATCTAGGTTTATTACATTAGCACAGTAGACATTACAACTAATGTTCGCGCCATTTTGCGCCGCCATGTTTGCTGTGTCGTCACTCTAATAAAGTAATAACATAAACACAAATTGATATTTGCGACGTTTTCTAGATAAAACCCAAGTTAGTTTACTTAGTATATACCAGTTTACATATACTTGCAAGCAGAATCAAATGAGAGGAACATATTTTTTTCATTTTGTAAATTCGAATTTTAATTTTTTTTAAAACCATTTTTTATTCTATTCATAATGTACTTTTTATCGTGAACTGGCATTTGAAAAATTGCTTTGAATTTTTTCTCCAGATCTGTCTTATCGTGGAACAAAAACAAATTCTTATCGAGACGAGGATGAACGCTTGATTGATGATAGATTCAACAAATAAAAGTTAAATGTTTGAAAATGAAACACTTAAATATGGCGAATGTCTACTGTGAGCAGAGTAGAGGCAACCATGGGGCGGTCGGTAGCTTTGGGATTCATAGGTGAGCTAGTTTCAATTAAAAAAAAAAAACAAAAAAATATAAAAATAATAATCAATCATCCATGTTGGATAATGTTTTAGTTTTTTTAAATGTTAAAAAAATATTTTCATTAATTAATTAGCATAATTTACAAATAGCATTTTCATTCAAAATCACTTAGCAGGTTTTTTATACTATTAATTATAAATAAACAATATCTAGGTATTGCTGATTATGTTAAAAAAATATATTTATTTATAAAAGTTTTCAAACAATAGAGACTACTACAGCAGAGGTTTCGTGACCGAGGGAGAAAGATATATCAGTATTTGAGTTTTTTTAATGATATTTTTAGAGGCAAGCGAGCAGACGGGTTACCTGATGGAAAGCAACTACCGTCGCTCATGGACACACGTGACATCCGAAGAGTTGCAAGTTGAGTTGCCGGCCTTTATGAGGGAATAGAGAATGGGAAAAAAGATAGGGGGATTGGGAAATTTGCGCCACCGGTAAACTTACTCACTAAACGAAACACAACGCAACGCCGTTTCACGCCAGTATTCTGTGAGGCCGTGAAATCACTCTAACCGGCCCATTCGCGCCAAAACGTGGCTTTTCCAGGGCAAAATTTTAGTTTTTAACAAACTGTAACCCTTTTCAGCGCTCATAGCGTCGTCGCTGGCGGCTCCCGCGCCCCAGTATCCATGCTGGAACGACCCCTGCCCGGAGCCCTGTCCGGACCCCTGCGACCCCTGCCAGCCGGACCCCTGTGACCCCTGCCCGCCGGACCCCTCCGACCCCTGTATGCCGGACCCCTGCGACCCCTGTTCGCCGCAACCTTGCCCTGACGATAATGGTCCAGCGCCAAGTAAGTTACGTTTTCAATCAAACTTTAGTCGTACACTGGCAGGCGAAGGGACCTTTATAAAGTCATTTTAAAATAACTTAATTTTTACGCGATAAAGAAAACATCTTGCCTAAGGTTCCTGAGCACAGATGTACACTAGTAAAGTCTATGCAACATTCATCTTCCAGTTACAGGCTCCTTTCAATTATAATCCAAGATGGAACGAGAAGATTAGCTGCGATTTATACATCCATATTTCACGGAAATTGTTCTTCAATCGGGACAAAAATCAATATCGGCGCGACACTTCTGAGCGTCGTTTGTAGTCTCAAATTGAAAAAAAAAAACTTTTTATGCACTTTGTTAAAGACGAAACATCAGCTGTTCGCTTCCTCTCCCAGGGCTCGAACGCTAAGGGCCTTTCACCGCTTACTGATAAAGTTTCCATTAGGCTATCCACAACTTTTTTGATAGATAGACCATACGAAGCCTGCCAAATAAAGTTGTGGAGCTTATCTCTGAGACGACACATGCCGTCCTACTCTATCGTACGATACGATTCGTTCGTTTGAGCTTCTGAGCGGTTACAGGTGACAGTGCCTAACATGATTGTAGCATTTCCACAACCATTCAAAGAACCGACCAAGTGCGAGTTGAACTCGCGCATGAAGGGTTCAGTACAGAGCAAAAAATTAGATAAACGCATTTTTGAAAGCTCTAAATGTATAAAAAAGTTTTAAATGTATAAAAACGTAAAAATCTATAAAATAAAGTCATAAAATAAAAATGCGTTTGTGGGATGGAACCGTGGCCTCTTCCAACTTAAGCAAGCACCCTACTTACTCCGCCACGCCACCGATGACGAACGCATCGAAATTATCGTTATTATGACGCATCTTATTATGAAACGAAATCGCAGAATACATATTTGTTGTATTAAAGCTACCTTTAAATATTTAATTTATTTTGTTTTTAGTATATTTATTGTTATAGCGGCAACAGAAATACATATTCTATGAAAATGTCAACTCTCTAGCTATTACCGTTATTAGGATACAGCCTGGAGACTGACGAACGGACAGACAGACAGACGAACAGACATCGACATCTTAGTAATAGGGTCCCGTTTTTACCCTTTAGGTACGGAACCCTAAAAATGCACAATACAGTGAAATTATTTTCGTTAATTTTTTTGACGTTTATTTTTTCAGACCCCTGCGGCAACGGACCCATCAGGATACTGGTCCCCCGCAGCGACCTCAATGACCGGCTGACCAGCGCCGGTTTCCGAGCATGCCCCATTAACGGGGGGATGCTGTACGTAATGCAACACCCCGACCTGGTCATCACACCCCCACCGATCCTGGTGAGGCAGCAGCCTCTGGCCCCGATCCTCCCCCCGGCTATCAACGTCCAACCCAAGCAGCTGGGACCGATAACCCCACCACCGATTTGCGTACGTCCAGCTCCGATCCCACCTATCACCCCACCACCGATCTGCGTCCGGCCGGAGCCTCTGCGTCCCATCACACCACCCCCCATCGTCGTAAAGCCCCCTTGCCCGCCTCCAGTCAACCCCAAACCCATCACCATCTGCCAGCCTGATCTACCACCTATCCAGCCACCTCAGATAGTGGTGCGTCCTCCTGCTATACCTAGTATCCAGTCGCCCCAACTGAGTCTGCGGTTGTGCCAGTTGGCCAGGCAGCAGTAGACCTTGGCAAGGCCTAGGAGCGTCTTCTGAATTGTTTTATTCCGTCACGAAGATGCATCAGCCATATGTATTTAATTAATTTGTGTGCAGCAGCAGGTACCCCGTATGCTTCGTGTATATGATGTTTGTAAATATGGTGTGTTTAAATTGACAATAAATGACTTCTGTGTACGTGTTATGTTTAAAATTTCCTACAAATAATAAACATAAGGTTACATATAAAAAATCGAATGCTTCGACATGAATGGGCCGGTTCGACCGGAGTGATACCACGGCCTCACAGATAACTGGCGAGAAAGGGCGTTGTGCTGTGTTTCGTTCAGTGATTGAGTTTACCGATGGCCCAATTTCCTTATCCAGCTATTCCTATTCCCTATTCGCGAATCTTCGAATATCACGAGTGTCCATGGGTGACGGCAGTTGCTTTCCATCAGCTAACCCGTCTGCTCGCTTGCCCCCTAAATATCATAAAAAAATATTGGAAAATAAAGAGGTACAAAAATAATTTCATATATATGTTTATGTAGATAATATCTTTATATATAAAATTCTTCTGTGAGTGTGTATGTCACTGAACTTCTCTTAAACGACTGGACCGATGTTGATAAAATTTTGTGTGTGTTCAAGGGGATCTGAGAATGGTTTAGATTCACAAAATAGTTCGGCAGGACAACCTCTGCGGGGTCAACTAGTAATATATATTTTTCCCTTGCTATTTTATATCAATTGATAATTATATAGTTTGTTTATATCAATTATCCGTGTAGATAAGCAAACTCTCAGTTGTCATTTCTAGTTTTATTCTAGCTTAAGTTGCACAGTGTGGTTATTCTCTTCCATACGCCAAAGGTTGCTTAGAAAAAATCGCTTCATAGCGATAACGCCGCCTTTGCGCTCGTCAATCATTCATGTTAATATGTATAATGTTTGTATTTAAGGCGCAATAAAGCATATAAAATAAATTAAAAAAAATTGAACTCATAGCGTGATGGTGGTGATCAGTAACAATCGCATGTGGTGCGTGGTGATGGTGCCGATTACGTGGTGCACTGTATCACTGTATCACTGTATCACTGTATCACTGTATCACTGTATCACTGTATACTAATTGGACGACGGTTAATGATGAAAATGGTGCTGGTTTCGTTGGTAGAAATAAATGTTAATTCAGCGACCGTAAACAATAAAATCAATATTTTGACGACCTCTGTGGCTCAGTTGGTAAGCGCGTTGGCGGCTCAAGCCGGGGGTCGCGGGTTCGAATCCCGCCGACGGAGCAAGTTTTTCAATGTTCCTTGGTCTTGGATGAGTATTAAATATGTGTATCATATAGTAGAAATCTTGAGTATATGTATACATATAAAAGTAATAAATATATTTCCCATGTCTGGTACCTGTAACACAAGTCCCTCGGGTACTTAGCACGGGCCAGTCTGACGTGGTGTGAAGTGTTCATAGATATTTAAAAAATATATATTATTAATATAGAAATTCCACCTTGAGGGCTGATTTACATTTAGAAAATGACGTCAGTGATAACAAGAATCGACTCCACCTTTTTGAACGCAGTCGGTATTCAAGACGGAAATACTGTACTAACTTTTGATCAACTTACACTATGGCAGCGCCAGGTTAGCACTTTACAGTCGACTGACATCAGTTATTGACTTAAAGTAGAATAGCAACGAAACATTCAAGTATGCTCAGTGTTCACCTATGGCGCTACAAGTCTAAAAACACCTTAATTGTAATGTATAATAATTTAAAATGACATATAATGGGGGTTCTACACGGCAGGAACAAACATTCCGCAATGAAGCAATCCAAATTGCACCCTCAGTTCATGGCAAAAGATTGAAAACAGCTTTACTCGATGGATACGATTTACAACATTAAAATGCAAAGATGCACCCTCAATTCAATCTTACGCCATGAACTGAGAGTGCATTTTTGATTGGATCAAGGTCGTGTTTGACAAACGGTTTGAGAAACACGACCACTTACAACATTAATATCTAAAATGCACCTTCAGTTCATGGCGTGAGATTGAAAATGCAGTGCACCATCACCTTTGCGTGATGTTTGTTCCCGCAGGAACGGAGCGACGACAAGTAATAATAGTTTATTTCTCCCAAAAATTACATCAGCAATTTATGGGAGACTTAGAGCCCAAACTAAGCCAAGGCCTGTATGATGGTACCCCAGGCCCCCCCTCACAAACAATTAAACAATGGAGTAATTAATTAGTTACAAACTATATACATAT
>JAOTAV010079893.1:0-11048 GCA_026546445.1 Cyclargus thomasi | reverse complement strand
GTTCATTTAAAATAAACAGATTTTTATATTATCTTTAAAAAAATTATGCCACCAGTAAAGTAAAAAGCAAAAAATTAACTTTTTTAAAGCTGTTTGGAATATCAAAACCTTCTCCTGGGTGTGAGAAACACTTTTATGAAAGTCATTTTAGCCAGATAATCGCAGACAAAATACAGAAAGGCCAAAGAGAGAACCTACTGTTTTGACGTCAAATTAAAAAAAAAGGTCAGGTTTAATTGCAACGAATATCAAATGTAATAAGCCTTATGGTTTGAGCGATGAACATTGTGCATTTTTTTTAAATTTTACTACTTTTGAAAACTTTTAATTCCTATAGCCTGCAAGAAAAATTAGGGTATGTGTGTACCTTCAATGGCAATTAAATAAATAACTATAATAAATAATTTAAATTACCTAAATGATATTCGATAGAAGCTATTCTAGTTTTGCTGTGAAAGCTGTTTATTATTTTTCGTAGAACGGATCCTATTGTTTCTCAAAATATTTCTATAGAATATCGATATCTTTCTTAGCGCTGAACACCTTTAATAAACTCTTAATAAGACAATTGTTAATTCAAATCTAATTCAAAGAAATAGAGAACTGCATAAAGTTCTTTGAGGCAAAATTCAAAGTAGGATTCAAAGTTCCAGGATTTTCTAACACGAGGAAGGAAACAAACCCGGTTTCTGAGAATAATTAACAGTTTATCTATTCAACAGCGTTAGAGATAGGTGGAAGCCTTGACGTCAGCCAATTCATATTAATCCTGCTAACGTTTAATAATCAATTAAAAAATAATTAAATGATTAAATTAAAATAAGACAAGACCGGCATTAAGCCTCAAGGAATTTTCAGGATCCTTTTCGTCGCTACAAATTTCTTTTTTATACAATCAAACTTTTAGATCCATATAATTATTTTTGTAATACATGCTTAAAGTGTGTCTTCTCTCTCTTCAAGTTCAAACTGCTGGACGCTGAAAATAAAGGTTCCCACGATAAACTTATTTTGCATACCTAACAATAAACTGAATTAAGTGTGCGCTATTACATATAACGTAACGTTTTCAGATTGTCCTCTTTGTGGTTCTGGCGGTGGCGTTGGCTGCTCCGAAGGCGGACCCTCAGTTCCTGTCCTACCCTTCGCTGTACGATCCTTACTCATGGACGTCACCTTACCTACCCTACTCCTACTCTCTACCGTACGCTTACAGATACGGATACGGATTCGGAAGCCCCTACTACTTTTAGTCAACTCTAGCTTTATCTAGTTATAAGTTTCAACCACCGCTGCCATGTAGACCGTCCAAGTAATTCTGATGTGTTTACTCTGTAATGCTCCAATATTAGGAAATAAACTGTTAATATTGACATTTTTGTTTATTTTTTATCCATAACGTACAGCTATACGATGACATGGGCTGCTTATAAAAATTCCCGGATTTGCTTATTTTTTCCAGATTTGCTTATTTTTATTGGATTCCAAATATCTCAAATACCTAATTTAAACGAAACGGGTTCAGTTGTTTAGGCGTGAAGAGGTCACTAACAGACGTACTTTTGCATTTAAAATATAAATCGAAGAATTGGATGTCATGCTTTAAAAACTTAATATTAAAACTTATAAAATACCTGTAGTGCCTTTAGACGGATGTTACACGCTCAATTGGACATCATTCAGTTCAATCCATTAGTGACTGACGCCTGAATTTAAATGATGACTGAAATATAATAAAAAAGATCAATCTGTTGATTAAGCTGGTCATTCTCTCGTCATTCCTGACTAAGCTCATGGAGAGAACTAATGCCAGGTTGAAAGTGTAACCTCCGTCTTAGGTAGAAACCTTATAATTGTCCGTATATTACGATGTCATTATCACGAGAATATCCTTTGCCGAAACAAGTTTGCTCCATAAACAATAATTATCAAATAAAAACATTCCCAAACAAATAACGAAATCATTATAATTCATTACTATCTTCTATGAAAGTTTTGGAGAAATAGAAACCACGTATGTTAACCACGATGAATCCTAAAAACTTTAGATTGTAAAATATTATGTTTTCAAAAGGATTGCTCTTATCATTAATTATGGTACAGGTTTAATAAGAGTGTCCATCATAGATTTTAAGACGAGGGTAGTTAGAGATACTAATGAGACGTTTCAGTACTGAAATACCTACAAAATGCAGGTTTTTTTATTATAATTAGGGGTCGAACGAGCAGACGGGTAACCTGATAAAAAGCAAAGTGAGTCGCAAGTGCGTTGCCGGCCTTTATGAGGGAATAGAGAATGGGAATAATCCCATTCCCTATTATCTATGGATAGGGGATTAAGGAAGTTGCTCCACCGGTAAACTCACTCACTGATCGACAGCACAACGCTGTTTCAGGCCAGTTTTCTGTGTGAGTGTGTGTGTCGATAATCAGCATGATCATCGTGCAAGCATACACATTATCATTCGTAGTACTTTACCAACGAGTGGATCAAAGGCAATAATAGACAGTATGCTTTAACGGTGGGACAAAAGATAGCAAAGGGTTCAAGGAAAAGTTTAATTGTAAAGTTGATTGTGTGGTTACTTCGGTAGGCTATGAAGCATAGGAGTATACTATATACATTTTAATAAAATGATATCTACGGACGCTTTACACCACGTCAGTCTGGCCCCGTGCTAAGTACCCGAGAGACTTGTGTTACGGGTACCAGATAACGGAAATATATATATATATACCTATACTATATATATACCTTTATACTATTCATATATTTAAGATTTCTATTACATGAGACACATTTAATACACATCCAAGACCCCCGAAAATTTAAAGCCTTTTGCTTCGTCAGATTCGAACCCGCGCCCCCCGGCTTAAGCTACCAACGGGTTTACCAACTAAGCCACAGAGGTCGTCATTCGAACCCGCGACCCCCGAAAAATTATGTGTACAACGATTGAAAAGGTCGTACTAGAGATCGATAATTTTCTTTTAAAAACGTTTCCATACCCATTAAAGTTTATTTTACTAACTTCAGGGAAACGCAGCAACAAGGTATAAGATTTAATATTTGTTTTTCAGTTAATTTGCAGCAAGCTAGATAGAAATAGATAAATCTCTGTTCTATTCTTAATTCGCTTTGACTTGCAAATAGACGGGCTGTAAATTGTATTACATTGGAATACTAAATACCGATACGATTTACTGAGAATTAACCTGGTGGGTTAGACAAGATCTAAACGTTTTCTCTTCTTTGTCGCGACTCTCGCCAAACAAAATGTATGTAAAGTATGGAAATGAAATAAGCGTTGGATATGTCATTTCCATTCTTTTTGTTTGGCGATTCTACAAAGAAACAAAAACGTTTAGATCTTGGCTTACCCTGTAAAGTAATTCATAGCCAGGTTTCTCATTTCATCATTTCTTAGAACCCAGGTGGGTTGGGTTAAAAAAGGGTGGGTAACTAACCCACCTGGGTTACTATGAATTACTTTGTTTTCAATTAAAAGTGAATCTATACCATCCGATATATCGCGAAAGCGTGTTTGTTTATCCTTTCCGATCGCCTTTTCGCTCCAATCGACTTAATTTTTGGTATAGACTTGAAGAATTTTAAGAGGTTAGTTGTGATCTTGGAATCACGTTTGCATATTTGGAATCCCACGCGAGCGAAGCTAAGGCCAATAGCTAGTGTTATAATAATCGTACAATAAAATACAGAAGAATATGCAAATATTTAATTTCTGATAATATTAAACATAAAAGCGTTTTGTTGTTTGGTCTATTGAAAGTAGGATTAAATTCACGTAATTATATTAGGTTCTCTGGATTAGCATACTGTTGCATTCACACGCGCAAAGTAATGCAAGTGCAGTATGAAACCTAAAATAGTTACGTGTAACAGTTCAGGAATTAACGAAGAAGATTAGCGATAGTAGTAGGCGCTGGGTAGAGCCGAGTAGGGCGAGTAGGCGAGCTGGGCGCCGTAGGGCGAGACGACGGCGGGCAGGGGCGCGGAGAGGGGGGCGGCGGCGAGGGGCACGGCGGGGTAGGTGTAGTCCACCGCGGGGTAGGTCAGCAGCTGCGGCTCCGGCTTCGGCGCCGCCAGCGCTACCGCCACCAGCGCGAACACGGACAACTGGAACACACACCACTTTAGAATCGCCACCTCTATTCTGCTCAGATCAAACAGCAATGCAGCGCCGATCCTACACTCCATCCAGCCATTAAACTACAGTAATTATCTAAGTATTTAAGTAGGGTTTCATACCCAAACAATAAAAATATTGTTTGTTCTAGGCCAACCGTAAAGGTTCGGCTTTTCCCTGAATCATTTGAATCATTTTTCCTGATGGATCCTGTGTAGATAATAGTTTTTTTCAGTAATTAGAACAGCAACTAATAATTATTTTCTTCGAAAATAAACTTTAAAAATTGAAGTAAAGCAAAAAAATTCTAACTATAGCAATCAGAGGCGAACATTACAATTAACTAGTTGTAATTTTAAATGATGATTACAATCTTACGTATAAGTTTACATATGTACAACTACTGCCAAATTCTTTATTAAATTCAGGTTTGACAGTTAAATTTAAACACACATTGAACTTTTTTATGTTAAATTTTCAGAACATCATTTTGTTGCTTTTCGTTTTTCCGCTGTAAAAATTCTCAACGAGTGTTTAAATCTTGGTTTTCAAATTGGCCAAAAAGTGCCAATTTATAACATAAATGTTTGATACACTAACAGGTTAGGCTCTATATAACAAGTAATCGCAATTTGTACCGAGGACTTACCAGTTTAAAGAACATGTTTGATGTTTGCTGTTACTTTTTGATATGATGTTCCAAATGTGACAGATGATCATTATATACCTAAAGGACAGCCTTGATCTTCAAAAACGAAAAGGCGTGAATAAACAAAGAGCTTTTTTTGATAGGAAATACTTAGAATACAATGCGTTATCAATAATCTGATACACATAGGGCGTGGTTTCGACGTTCATAAGCGTAGGATTTGTTTTTCGGCTTCCTTACATGTGATGTCCAGTGGCTCTTATAATTTTATTGATGTTTAGTATAATATTTTAAAACGAATTTAAATGTATGTTTATTTATTATATAAAAACAAGTCGGGTTTTCCTGTCTGACGAACTTCCTCCAGAAATCACGAACCGATTTGGACAGTTTTGCATTTGTTACTAATGTCTCGGGCTCCGTAAGGTTTATAGCAAAGAAAATTCAGGAAAATTTTCAGGAGAAATGGGGGAAAACAATAAAAATCATTTTACACATACAGCGCCATCTTTAATACCTGGATGCATGCCAGGTATTAAAGATAATAATTATTTAATTTTGTTACAGAACATAACAATTCTCATGTTTGTTACCACCCGGATGGATTCGCGGGCAACAGCTAGTTTCTTATATTATTACAAGCATTTCGAAAATAAGGAAGAATTACTCCATTCTGTTTAATTTTTTGGGAAATCCTTGTTAAATTCCCAAATTTATGGGAAAATATAAGGCTCTAACGAGTGGAACGAGAGGAACGCGCTGGGTATACCAAGTTAAAATCCCAAGGGTTCTATCTTCTTTTTTGTTGCTAGAACTACACTAGAACCGTATTAGCGATAAAATTAGCGGCCCTGTTAAATTTTATAATTTACAGAACATCATTAATTTTAATTGGAAAAGGTATGTTGGGCTACTGTAAAATATGCGGTTTCCTCTTATATTTATTAAAATAAAATAAAGCGGCAAGTAGCAGCAAATAGCAGCAATAGGTCACTAGAAAAAAACTGCTACCTCGCCCATGGATACTCGTAGCATAAGAAGTGTAGTAAGTGCGTTTCTACACTTTCAAATAATAAAATAGTCCTTTCGCGCACGCATAGTCGCGGGTAACACCTGTAGTTCATGAATATTATCAACGTAATCATATTCACATTAATCATCAATTACTTAAACAATGACCACACGAAAAAAATGACCAGATTATTATCGACCACAAACATCACACTTCCTAACAAGGCGCGTTGTCGCTTCGTTTTTGCGTCCGTTTGTCTCGCAAGATCAAGGTTACCGTGGGCTATATAATATTGGGTAGTGACAGCTGGTCATCATAACATACACAAACCAATACCAAACATGTTCTTCAAGTTGGTAAGTGCTCTTCATTACTTTAATATTCAAGTCAAATACCAATATTTTTGGTTAAGACAACTCCACCCTTCCTAATATAGTAAAAAATCCATTGATAGTAAAAAATCAAAAAAGAATCTCTTTAAAAAAATCTGCAGCTAAAAGCTTAAACTAATGAACCTCATATTAATAACAATCTTTAGTTTGAGTATTTACCTAGTGGAACTCGCTTAAATTCATAATTTAGTATTATTTTCCAAATGATGTTTCCTAAATACCTACAAAAAGCGCGAGGGACGCGACTCCGCGGCCATCGTCTTTTCTACGTCGGTATAAGTTTCGGAACAAGGAGCCTTTATCCTCGTCTTTCATTGTCAATAATTGTCAAACCACTTATTACATATCAAACAAGACAAAATAATGTACTATGGGGGAAATAGAAACAGGGCTAGTAGACGGATCTACGTCGTTCAGTCGGAATATATTAATTCCAAGTAAGTCGTGATTTGTCGGCCGGGTTTTTGCATTAGTTGGCCAACTTACTTAGATCCGCAATCTGTCTTTGTTTTAACTTCCCTGATTGTACAACTATTATTTTAAAAATTATCCATTTTTAAGCAATAGTTAATTATATTATAATAATTTTTAACGACCTTCCTGGAAAGAATAAAACTCAAAATAAAGGCACAAAACAAACTTTGTGCCTTCCATCCAAACAGTTCCTTGTCCGTACAAAATCTTTTACCTTGAACAAAAAACATACCATTCCATAGTTTATTGGGTACAGAATCGAAGCTGCGCTGCTGTTTGATCTGAGCAGAATAGAAGTGCTGATTCTAAAGTTGTGTGTGTTCCAGTTGTCCGTGTTCGCGCTGGTGGCGGTAGCGCTGGCGGCGCCGAAGCCGGAGCCGCAGCTGCTGACCTACCCCGCGGTGGACTACACCTACCCCGCCGTGCCCCTCGCCGCCGCCCCCCTCTCCGCGCCCCTGCCCGCCGTCGTCTCGCCCTACGGCGCCCAGCTCGCCTACTCGCCCTACTCGGCTCTACCCAGCGCCTACTACTATCGCTAACCTTCTTCGTTAATTCTCGAAGACTTGAAGCTGCGTGTAACCCCAAAAATAACGACTATACTTCCCTGATTTACTGCATTAATTGGCAAAATAAAACTATGGCAATAATAATGACGGTATTTCATTATTTCTCCTGCTGTTATATATTTAAATATTGCATTCTGATAAATTGGACAACCTTTTTTGTGAAAACAGCAAAATGTTCTATTTTCGAATAATGAGTAAATGAAAAAAAAAACAGCGAAGTACGAGTAGGACTCGCGCACGAAGGGTTCCGTACCATATTAAAGAGAGAAAGTGGTTTTTGTATGGGAGACCACCTTCATTATTAATTTTGTTTAGATTTTATTACTTTTAGTAAATGATAAATCCTGTTGTCATTATTGATATCGAGCAAAAATGCAAAACAATCACGCTTGTTGTATAAGAGCCCATCTCTTATTCATTATTTTTTTTTTGGTTTTTATATTAAAGCGACAATACAAATACATAATCTGTGTCTTTCTTTAATTTCAGCTGTCTAGCTATTACCGTTCTTGAGACACAGTCTGGAGACAGACAGACGGACAGACATCGAAGTCTTAGTAATAGGGTCCCGTTATTACCGTTCAGGTACGGAAACCTTAAAATGAAAAATACTTTTTAGCAAGACATGAGACAAAATAATCAACATAAAGTTATCTTAACTCTGTGTAAAATCTGAGCGTAGCTTAGGTTCAGAAAAATACAGTTAAAAAATAGAAACTTATATATTTAACGACAGATTAAATAACTTACTAGCTACTGTCTAGTGTCTAGTGTCTAAAATGAAGGACTAATTATTTAAGCATTTGACGAGTTAAGTTTATCTTGAATTCTTTTTACGAACATGCCGTCGATTTTGTGCATGAAAATTAACCGTTCATCCTCTGGTAATTTTCTAAGTTTGTTCGCTAGGATTTTCGAGTATCTATCACAATCATCTTCTTCTTGGGGATTACTTATTCTGAACGATTGGCTCATCTGGCCGCCAAACGAGAAGTTATCTTCGTATATCTCTTCATGTGCCTGTACACGACTACCTCGCCGTCTCTTAGGCGGGGTCGAGGGGGTTATGTGTTGATCGTTACCATCATCACTAACGTGTAGTAAGTATACGTTTCGTTTGTCGTCTTCTTCTAATTCTTGTTCGTGGGATAGTGGATCGTCTGAGTTCTCGCCCTGCAAAATACAAAAAAAGGTATAAATTTGGGGTTCGCCTGATTCAAATGTATCAACATCTTAGGGAAGGGGTTGGCAATGGTAGAATTTTGTGCGGGTTAGTCACCACTTTCAAATGACAACTTTGTCTAGGAGACACGTGAATTTTTCTTATAGGAACTGGTTTAAAGTTACGTGTGATGCAACGTTGTTTCGTGTAAACGTTAGTGTATGAAGTCCTAGGAATTTATAAGAGGAATTGGATACAATTCCAAAGCTATTCTATAAGTACTAGCGAAAAAGCGTAGCTTTTTATGGGCTTGCGAGATTTTTCTTGGGGTTTTCAATGTGTTTTATGACTATGACATATTTATACATACAATAAAACAGTAAAATTGGAGTATTACTACTGTTGTACTACTAACTACTGTTGATTGTTGATTGAGTGTACGGCATACGGCAATAACTGAAAGCATATGCTACTACCAAATAAATCATATCAAATCATCATCATCATCATAAAAGTAATGACCTGATGTGATCCTTGAGTAATCGAGGGAATACCTCGTTTGTATGGTAACATATAGTGATTTTGGTTTCTGTAGAAGCGTTCCAGGTATATGTTATTAAAAAGTAAGACTTGTTACCAAGGTATACTATGGTTCCGAATGTATTTCCTTACAGATACGACTTTGGAGTTTTCGGCGTTGTTCGGCGGCGCCTGGGAATGGGAATAGGGATAGGGGGATTAGGGAACTTGGGCCACTGCACACATGTAGTGCCGCAGGGCATAAGTATATTTCTAAACAAATTTCGAGGAGTTCCCTCGATTACCCATGGATCACATTATCAGGTCAACACTTTTGGGAAAATGAGACCAAATTGGAGTAATACCCTATATAATCTAAATCCAGATCGAGATAGATTTTGTGTAGTGTATTGCATTGTGCTATTCAAGACCTTTCATTTGATACCCATATTGCAAAAACTATATTTTCCGCCATTTTTAAGCGGCGGCCATCTTGGATTTCACATCACTATGCGATACTTTTAATGCAATACACTTATTGCATTGTACTATCCAAGACCTTTCATTTGATACCCATATTGTAAAAAAATATATTTTTCGCCATTTTTGTGGCGGCCATCTTGGATTTAGATTCTGTGTAGTGTATAGAATTCTATCCGAGACCTTTCATTAGATAACCATATTGCAATAACCATATTTTTCGCCAATTTCAAGCGGCGGCCATCTTGGATTTAGATATCGCATACTGTTATTGCAATGTACTACCCAAGACCTTTTATTTGATACCCATATTGCAAAAACTGTATTTTCCGCCATTTTTAAGCGGCTGACATCTTATTTTAGCGGCGATTTAGATTTCGCATAGTGAATTGCATTGTACTATCTACTATTGCAAAAACTATATTTTCCGTCATTTTTAAGCAGCGGCCATCTTGGATTTATATTAAGCATAGTGTATTGCAATGTACTATACAAGAACTTTATGCCAAATTTCAAATCAATTAGTGTAGTTACACAGCGCTACCGATGTTTCACGTCGGTTTTCTGTGAGAACATAGTAGTTCTTCGGCTAAGCCGGCCCATTTATGCCAAAGCATTGCTCTGCTACGGTCAATTTTGCTAACTTTAATAACCTAGTTTCAGATGTTTGAGCACATAGAGTATCTCTATCTATTATAAAGTAATTCTGTTTCAGTAGGGTAATTTTCCTAAAACCTGGCAGAACAACGTCTGTCCGAGCCAGCAACTGTAATTACTGTACATAATTAACGTAAATTTTATTAAAATTATTATTCAATTAATTTCATGTATGTAGATTACTGAAGAAATCTTTTGAAATGTAATCAGATTAACGCGTCGTCTAATTGCTTTCAAAAGAAATAATGGTTAATTTGTGGTTGCATAATTACCCATCAATCAGTTGACTTGCAAGCAGATTAACAGCTACAAAGTAATTATAATCCCATTAATTGTAATCTAAATACTTTTCCCCTCACTGGGTCTGAGCACATAGAGGATACTTTTCATCCCGGGAAAATTTACGGTTCCCGCGTGATATACAAATTTTTGCGCAACGAATTTGCGGGCACCGTTTTTAATATAATTTTACGGTAATTAATACAATAACTTCGTTTAACTAAACGATGATTTAAGATAGTAATAAAAATATCTAATATTATGCCATTAATACATAATATTATTTCTAACCGACTTCCAAAAAAGGAGGAGGTTTCTCAATTCAACCGTATGTAATACGTTCTTTTTTTATTTTTTTATTCAACTACTAGTTGGTGCCAGCAACTTCGTTGCGCAAAAATGTGTATATCACGCGAGAATCGTACATTTTCCCGGCATAAAAATTATCCTATATGTTGCCAAGACCTAATAGCTATTAAACAAAAAAAGAATTATTCAAATCCGTCCAGTAGTTCCGGAGATTAGCACGTACAAACAGACAAATAGATAATTTTTTTTTGTAGATTTGTGTTCCTAAGCCCCCCCACATTGATAAGTTTGTAAAAATCTGAAATGTACGCATACGCCAATTTTACTGTTTTATTATATGTATAGATATATAACGCCATCTATGACATGAGATGTGCAAATGTTAAGATAAGTTTAACTTT
>JAOTAV010079882.1:0-12551 GCA_026546445.1 Cyclargus thomasi | reverse complement strand
GGTACCTGTAACACAAGTCCCTCGGGTACTTAGCACAGGGCCAGATTGACGTGGTGTGAAGCGTCCATAGATATTATATTATTATATTATTGTAACTGTGCATAACTAAGCTTGCTTTTTTTAGTTGCTGGGTCATCTGATGCTGGTGGCGCGGTCACTTGGCACTGCTCGGGCTCCCGAAGGTTGGCGGCTGGTCGTCAACAACGGCGTCCACGGAGCGCAGAGCGTCTACCACATACACCTTCATGTCATAGGTGGAAGGCAGATGAAATGGCCTCCGGGCTAAGAAACGTCTAAGTTTCAAGTTACATCCCAGTTCCCGGAATTTTCTCATAGGTGGCGGTAGCAGTAGTGTTAAGGATAATAATTACATTCAATTTCGATCCATACTTCCATTTTGGTATTTAAAGCCCCGGGAAAGGTAAGACACTTTTCCCGGGTCTCTAAATACATCAAAAAAATCTGGGAACATAATATTGTATGATACTACCCGCAACTCCGTTGGGCGAAAAATTCGTATATATAGCGCACGAACCGACATAAAATTCGTATATATAACGAACGAACAATTTTCCGGGATAAAAAGTATCCTATGTTCTTCAGCGGGACTCAAAAGTATCTCCATACCAAATTTCAGCAAAATTGGTTCAGCGGTTTGGGCATGAAGAGGTAACAGACGGACAGACTTTCGTATTCATAATATTAGTAAAGATGTTGGCTGGGCGTATGATGCAGGCTCGACGAAGTCCATAAGAGGTATGACGTGTCTGTCGGCGAACATAACATTTTGATTACAAAACTAATCAAAATTTGCGGAAAGAATATTCACAGTTAATAGTAAACTCGGCAGTGACAAACATTTCGATATTTCCAAACGCACACCCTACATTTTCAACAATGCAGACGTAATGTTGCGTTTTCAGCGAATTCCTATAGCACAATAACCTCGTTCTTAATTTACTATGGAAAATAGAATCTATAAGATTATTTCATTGTGTAAAATATTATTTGAAATTACTTTACTTAAAATATTAGTTTAGTAAAAATATATCGAAGTTTTTAGAAAAAAGTGTGTCATGAATTTGCCATGTGATTTTATTGAATAAGCTTTAGTTTTCTAGCCTAAGCTTTCAAAAACTTTTGCTGTAATTTTAATTATGGTAAACTGTTATTAAACCTATACAATATTTTTCTTTTCTATTATCAATTTTTAAACTGTAGCGTCATTCGACGACCTCTGTGGTTCAGTTGGTAAGCATGTTGGTAGCTTTAGCCGGGGGTCGCGAGTTCGAATCCCGCGGACGAAGCAAAAAGTTTTTCAATGTTCCTGGGTCTTGAATGTGTATTAAATATGTGTATCATTTTATAAAAATCTTAAATATATGTATAGTCTAAAAGTATTATTAGACAAAAAAAATTGTACCCATAACACAAGTCCCTTGGGTACAGACCAGACTGACGTGGTGTAAAGCGTCATAGATATTATTATTATTATTGTTTCAAGAGCTCTATACATTTTATATTTAGATTTATAACAATAATAATATTAGTATTTAGTTAAGTGAATGAATGTCTTAAAAATTATGTGCCTAAACTTAAAAATAATTAGTGCAATATTTGAGCCAAAATTGTAAATGAGTTAGTTTTAAATGTTAACTACTTATAATGACTGTATATTATTTTCAGTAATCAGTAAGCAAGTTTTAAAATTTTAAAGAAAGTGAATGGAGTTAAAAGTGTTATTAAACAAGCTCATATTGAGTTTAAAGTAACATTTATGGAAACAACCATTTCAATTGTTAAATTCTGAAGAAACTCAGTATTATAAATATTCATCTGAACGCTTACATTTTTTTAAATTTATATTCGAAACCAAAGAATTAAATAATGATATATAATGACTACGTCATCTAATGTTTAAATTTTTTCCGTTATGAGAATCTCATTTGGTCCAAATAATCTGAAATCAGTCTAGTCAGTTTTTAGTTCATAGAGACTTCAATGTGAGTTTTGTTTAATATAGCTGTTATCTCCAATTGTGTTCAATTATTAACACGATTTAACATTTGTAAGCTCGAAATTTGCTCTAAAAACAGTAATAATGTTGGACTAAAGTATTTTTGTTACAACTGTATAAAGTTATCATTATTTTTATATTAGGAGATGATAGTTCTTTTCATTGTTTTCTAAGGAAAGCATCTGAAATGTTCTATAACTTCGTAGTAGTGTTTAGAATTTAATTTTGTATTAAATTCTGTAACCAAAGTTTGAATAAATTCTTGTATAACGTGTATTTTATTTTGAGTCTAGGTATATTCAAAGTTCATTTATAATTGTTATAGAAAAAGCATGTTTGTACTACACTAAGTTTGTAGTACACCAAGGATTATATAGGAGGCAAATAAAACTTTTTAGTAAAATGTATTAAGTACAGAAAACTTTATTTACCAAACAATACATAACCCAAACAGATAAAAAAATACGTTTTGCGTTAACCTATGTATTAGAATTGTCTAATAATAATATGTAAATACGGGGGTATGTATAATGTTACACATTATAGGAACAGGACGGAGGGTGCCGCATATGAGCACGGGGGCGCTGGGGCCGCAAACGCGCACGAGGGCGCGGTTGCCGCATACGCAATGGGGGCAGCGGGCAGGGCCGGCGGTAAGGCGCCCAACAGGGGGGCGGCTGCCGCCAGTGCCGACGTCAGCACAGTGGGCAAGGCCGCCTCCAACAGCGGGGGTAGAGTCGCAGCGAGCGATGACGATATAGTCGACGCCAGGAGCGGAGTCAGTGCTGCGAGCTCCGCGGGCAGGGGCGAGGCGCAAGCTGAATACGCCAGCGGTGCCGGGGCCATGGGCGGCAGCAGGTAGTCCACGGCCGGCAGCGGCGGGGGAGTAAGGCACAATGATGCTGCTGGCAGGCATTGCGAGAATGCTTGCTGAAACATTAGTATCCCTAATAACACCACTCCGATCACAACTTAAGTTTTTTATTTACTTTTCAAATAGAGGACTGAGAAGTGCGTTGCGACACAGCGCTAAATTGGCAGCAAAATTATTTCAAACTCATAGTAAAAATCGAAAGAGATATGTCAATTTAAGTGGACACAACATAAATGTGTTTGTGCCCTAATGATATCCCTTCAGCTACTTACGAACTAAAATTATTAACTATAAATCTCAAAACTCTCTTTTTCGCCTGGCTACTGTCAAGAAACTTACGGACGCGATGGAAGAAGTAATTTAAAAAATTTATTTTCTTACCTGGAGCAGTGCAAAGATCACAACTACGATGGTCTTCATGGTTGTATCGCAGAGTTAGTTTCGATGGACTATTTATTGTACCTGTTATCGCTATAACGTAACAATATCGAAATGAGATCGCAACCAGCACATATTACGTGAGTTTAGACGAATATTCTATATTTCGAACGAGTACGTGACATTTGTTGCCTAAAATATTTCACTTGTGTTCTAATTTCTAGAAATTCGCTTTGATTTTGTATAAAAAAACTACATATTGGCAATAAAACACTTTTATTTAATATTTTCGGCAGGAAACCATCGCCTTTGACTTTCGTTCGTTTGACGTAGTTAAAGGCAATGATTTATGCCGAATTGAAAGTTTAAAGTTAGTTGTAAAAACTTACTTCAAAAACTGATTTCTAAATTAATTACAAATCGATATTGGTGTAAAGAAAACAACGGTATTTAATATAAAATCTTTATTAATATTGCTACTATAATTACCTTTATTGAGTTATAAATATACAACAAAACGTTTGTCCGATACATCTATCCTCGCCCGCGATCCGACACGACAATTGGTTAACAACAAATCATAACAGCATCACTAGTGGACACTCATAATCTAATCGGCAAAAAGGCGTTTCTAACACGACTGGAATAAGCATTCGGCTCAACTGATGCTAAGCACCAGCGATTCGCTACAATATACTAAGAGCCACGAGTTGACTCGCTCAGCAAATTGACAAAGTTTAGCCGTTTGTTCACCACACACCGTCACGGATATATATTGGACCGATAAGATGCTACTTTATGATCTAGGCTATAAGTTTCATTTTCTACCGACATTGGTCTAGGGCACATGTCGTCGCTGCTCTGTAGTGACGCAAATCAAAATAATTATATTTTATATCATACCATTTTATCGAGCCGAAATATTCTCGTTGATAATGACGGCATGCGGTGGACAAACGGCCTTTGGCTTTAGAATTGTGTAGCTATTTGACTTCGCTGCCGCAGTTCCTAGTTCGTGGGTTTAAAGTTGCTACTTACATATATACTTTTCTACCTTGCGATTCGTACCTTTTAGTCAATCGATCGAATATTTAATAAAACACAAGCTAACTTAACAAACCGCTAACCATTAGCCCCCTTAATGATACTTTCCGCCAATCTCCATAGTTTGGATTCATCGAACCAGCTTATAAATGTCCACTAGAATACATTATTTCGAGAAAAATTCAAATACAATATTAAAATGGACAGTTTAAATATAGGAAAATATTATGAAAGTCACTCTGGGTAGTCCTATGTAGTATAAAATATATTCAGGGGTCGATTAAAAATTCTTGCAAACATTGGTGTTTTTGACGTTTACGTTTAATATAGCAAAGTTCCTTTAAAAGTTGCAAGAGTCTTATGTCACTTCAGTTACCAATTAAAGCAAATTTTCCTGAACTAAGTAGCCTCGAACACGCAAAACACTATTTGCCTTCGCTAAAGCTAATATGAAACAGCTTTTGGAACTAAGAGGAAAGATTTTAAAAAAGCTAATATGAAATAGCTTTTGGAACTAAGAGGAAAGATTTTAAAAACAAACGCGCAAATAAACAAAATGGGAGACAAAAGTTGCTACAACGCATTCCCTCTCATGTATCTGCATAGATTAGATAAGGACCACGTGGTCCTTGTCCAAGTCCATGAATATGTATGAGAGAAAAGTCAGAGAAGAATTTGTCCCTGGGAGCATATAGCATTAAAGTTCGACAAACACGCAGTCACAGCTTTGTAGCGCTTTCCTTGAGACGAAATTGAAAAAAAACCTAATTTTTACTTTTTTATTGTTAGGACGTAAAAAAGCTTTTAGTAAAAATATTCAGGCTCTTACGTCGGTAAGTCAATAGTCATCGGTTATAAAGTTCACCAACATTACATAGTTAAACCTAATCTTTGTAACAATTCTTTAACATGATAAGCATTTTATTATCCCAATCCACTTGTCTATGGTCAAAGTGGATTCTCACTATTCCATAGAGAATAGAATTCAATGTTTTTTAAGATAGTGATTGTGATGGCAAACTATTAATATATTATGTTACGTTATTTTTATTTTGATCCAAATATTCAATTAATATTCCGCCGCCAGCTATAAACACCAGACCGCACTAGCGCGACTCCGACACTACACTTATAGGACTAACGTTAGTAAAACATAAAATACACGTCATCAAAGCCTGTTTTGTAGAAAATGCAGGGCTGTGTGTCGAAGTCGCATGGCGTCGCAAAGAGCGGTCTTACTTAAAACGCACCACTTTAGTCTTTGGGTTTTTGGGCAAATAAAAAATACCTCTATTCTCTATGGCCACGTCAATATCAGTTACGAATGTCATTCGAACGTGTCGTAGTCGCGAACGCCTACGCGAGGTAGGAGTAAGTGTCGAGTGCTCCGGGTGACCGCTCTAAGTATTGTTTGTCTATAAGCGCCTCGATACATTTCTTGATCATCGGCACGGATGGGGCGAAAGAACCTCTCGCCTGCGACACCACCTCCTGAATGAGTTCCGTGTGACGTAGAACCTGGTACAATATGAGAAATAAGTTTATTTTATGTGTTAGACGTACGTCACTTTTTTTACTTGCGCACGCAAATAAACGACAAAAGCGCGAAATACAAGTATAGATTGGATACTTATTGTATGTATTTACCTTCCTCTGCTTCATGATGCGCACGAGTGCAGCCTGCAGGTACATCTTACGGTCGTCGTCGCAGGGCGCCTCCCCCGCGCCCCCCGCACCGCCTGCACCACCACCGCTACCTCCGCCGTTTGAGCTGCCTCCAGCTGGATTAATATTACACATGTAACAGCTTGTTTGTTTGGATATTTGTACAAGCATTAACGCTTAAATTTTGGTATTAAGATTTCAGATACAATCTAACAGACCACGTCGTCTAAGAAATGTCACAAGGTAGACCACCAGCAGCGAAATCAATTATCAACAAAAACAAAATGGCAAAAAATACATTTGTTGTATTAGATTACAAGTATTAAGTTCATCATTTAAGTTCAATATTTAATGTATGTATGCTGTTTTTATGTATTTGTTATAACGGAAATATTGCTTTACAACCCATACCCAGTCATACATATTCAAACTTACCGGGTGTAGGCGCGGGCGCACAGGTGAGCCGGAGCCGCGTGCGTTTGCAAGAGAATGCCAAGTTAAGATGGAGCTCAGCGCCGGGGGCCGGGCCTGACTCGTCCAGCCCCAAATCTCCCTCTGCCTTCAGGAGGCCCGCGTCGATCAACGGTCTGACGTGCCGGGCCCACGCGTCTGCCGGCAACTGCAGCGCCGCCAGCGCTTCCCTAGCGTCCAACACGTCCGCTTTCTCGAACTGCAGCAGCAGAGCGCACTGCGGCGTAGTGGCGCTGAGATGATATAGGCGCGGGGTATATCGAGTGCGGAGCTCTCCGGTACATAAATGGTGGAGCCAGGCTAGCCGGCGGCCGGAGAAGGCGCCGCGGTAGAAGGCCTCGAACAAGCGCGCGGGCCGCTCCAGTTGAGCGGGCGGGGCCAGCGGCGCCATCGCCCCACCTAGCGGCCACGCCCCCGCCTGCAATACCTGCGACAGGAATGATACACGTTATTTTTGCTCGGGATACACGAACCTCATTTTCTTTCTTTCTTTACTTTCTTTTATCTTTTAAACTGTCTTGGCTATCTGACACTGACTTGTCGACTATAGTACTGTTGACAAGCTAAGAAATGAAGTAAGTCGCGCTTTAAACCTGTTTTGCATTAGTTCACTTCTGTTTAAACAAATTTAACATCCAAACACACATTCACATTCCCAAGATTTATAGATGACCTGTATGAAGAACCCGGTATTGGTGTGCAGGTCGTTGTCCCGCAGGTGCTGCTGGAACTTGGCGTTGAGGTCGGCGGACACCGCGACGTCGGTGAACATGCGGTGCAGCTTGTTCGTGAACTCGTACCCGCACACCGCGCGCAAGCGGTTTATCATGGCCTCCTCCTGTTTATTGTTAATGTTTTTTTATAATTGGCAAAGACATAGTTCAAGCTTCATTATAATACTAAAATGTATGACATAAGTTTTGCTATATGTTCAGATGAAAAATTTCAAACGAAACCTGGTAGACTTTTTTCTATTTTGAACAAAACGAATGGTGGCGTTTTGCTCGTATACCATTTTGTTATTTGACATAAATTTAGACGTAACTGAAAAATTCTAACCTGCTCCATGGACGTGGATAACTGATGTATGAAGTGTCTTGCCAACGCGCAATCGTTTCTTTAAGTTTTATTTCTTGTCGACGTATTGCTCGTGCGCCATATTGTAATTTTACATAGAATTTACACAACTTAAATAAACCATCTAACCTGCTCCATGGAGGCGGACAGCTGGTGTATCAGCCTTCTAGCTAGAGCGCGTGCATAATGCTTCTGGAAGACGTCCTTGTCGTCGACGTATTTGAAGACGACGATGGCGGCGGCGAGTCGGTCGTCGGCGTCGTCGGCGGCTCGTCTTCGGAGCAGCGCGTCGCAGTAGCGGGCGACGAGCTCCGGCGCGCGCGCCACCGCCTCCCCGCCGTGACGACGGTTCACCACGGTGCTACACGCCTGTGGGAATATTATGTTATACTAGCGAACCTAAAAGACTGTACTGCCGGTATTGATTTGTGAATCTAAACTATTCTCAAGTTGAATTTGAAGCCTAAAAAGATACACTAACAGCCGAACTTCACGGATTACGTATGTGCAAGTCTGTCTATCGATCCAGAACGAAGGCAGATATTGTGATTTATTTTGTTCGATGATGAACGATGTCGAACATTTAAGTTATGTTAAATAAATTATATATTCAAAGGTGGCTCAAATACAACAACTATGTTTGCTGCTATTTCGTTCCTTAAAGATCGATAAATTCGCTTGTTATCAGCGGTGTGGTGGAGCGGCTAGGGCACCTTAGGGCACCAGCAGTTCGGAAGGGCCTGGGTTCGATTCCCATCTCATTTTCTTTTTATGACTTTCTTTTATAAATTTGAAACGTTTTTATAAATTTGAAATTTTTTTATAAATTTGAAACTTTTTTATAAATATAAACTTTGAGAAATACGTTTTCCCAATTTTTTGCTCTGTACTGGTACGGAAACCTTTGTGCGCGAGTCTAACTCGCACTTGGATGTTTTTTTTTTATAAATTGTAACTAATTTAAGCAAAATCTATAAATCGTCTTATACTTTTTCTTTACAGTATAAACTTACCTTATCAAGAGCGCCAACAAACGCCTGTGCGCCGCCGAAGACTTCGTTGAACAGTTTACTGTACTTACTGTGCAGTGACAACATCGCGTGGACGAAGTGAGTATGCGCCTGTAACATTACATTATAACATGAATGAAAGTTTTATGACTGTGACCATACTAGGAATATAACATTTTAAACGAATATATATCAATGACCTAATTGATAATGTCCATAAAAATGATGTCGAGAAAAACATACTATCGACTACGATAACATACAATCCATCTCTGATTTGAAAAATCAATAGCTAGTAATAAAACTTCCTTTTCAAGCTACGCGTCCACTGCATCGTAATCAGAACGTACAGAGTGGATGGATTTTTTATTGCTTTGTATTAATTTCTAATAACACCGATATTTTTTATGAGGGTTTATCATATTTCTATTATCTCACCTCATCTCTCGGATGTTCTGCGTCCAAAAGCGCCGTGCCTGCTCTAACGACCTGCGCGTCCGCCGCGTCTACCAAAGGTCGTAGGGCCGCAGCCCCTAGGGGTCTCAAAAGGGCATATAGACGACGCAGATCGGCCCTTCGCAGTGCAGCCCTGCTGTCATCCTCAGCCGCCTCCCGCAGTAACCTACATTTTGTTTTAACTGTTAATTTAACACAACAGAAAAGTGTCACTTATATTAGAGAACCACTGAACCAATTTGCTTAATTTTAGTCTAAGTAAGTTCTATAAAAACTATTTTATAATCTAAGTCCGATAGTCTGATAATAATTAGTCGTTTAGTAGTTTCGATGTCATTAACCTAACAACATTCAACCAAACAAACTTTGACATTAATAATGTTAAATATTATGAAAAAATGAACCTGTCGACTTCAGCGTGTAATGCGGGTAGATGCGCCGCGACGCACGCACGTTCGTAACACGCACGCACCGACTCCGTGGACGATGCGTGCAGAAAACGCTGAGCCAGCGCCACCTCGCGTTCTAAGCCTAAAAAATTTGATTATTTTAACGTATGTTTCGGATATCCGTATCCGTGTGCGTATTCGTGGATATGCGAGGTAAAATATATACCGCTAATTCGCGGTTCTATTAACAATCTTATGAAAAGAATAAGTGTTTAGAAAAATTCGGACGTTAATACGAGACAAACACTGCTTATATGTTTTATTGTGGACCCCGCCATACAATCAGAAATTTCTGACATATGGTATATAACAGTAACGTCAGAATTTTTTGATAAGAGAGTTCTTAGAGTTTGCGAGCGGGCTTAGGGGCTGCTTCATCATTCTGACAAGTGTTGACTAGGCTATCAATAAACTTATTTGACAGATCTTCCATACATCATTTGTCAAATAAGTAGCAGACAGCCAATCAGAGACCTATCAGGAAGTGGTGAAACAGGCCTTTAATCTCCCATACCTTCGAGCACATGTTTCATGAAGTGCGACACGTCTCCGTCCTGAAGCAGGCGTGCGGCGCGACGCTCGTGGCATGCGGCGGCGGCGCTCAGGAACGGCTCCAACACCAACTCGTGGTACAACGCCAGGGGAGCGCGCACACGGAACGACTGGAAGTAATTTTCAATTTTAAAAGCATATTAATATAAAATATCAAATTTAATTGGTCTAATTTGTATCATATGTAACGCTCGCGCCATTTTTTCTGTGTATCAAAGGAATATGTATAATAATGTGCATAAAGTGATTGGTGGTCAGGCGAAATGCTTTTTAAGAATATTCTTAGATACAGGTTACACAAAATAAGCACACTATTTTGAAACAGAAAAATATGTTAGGGCCTGTTGCACTACTTCCAGATAAGTTCCTTCATATAAACATACAACATATCTGACAGAAGTATGCGGAAGCTGTCAAAAAAATTCGGATACCCTATCCGACACTTATCAGAAAGTGGTGCAATATCAATTTGAGTTACCATTTTAAAGGCACACATACCTGGACCTCGACGGTGCTGAGCGCTGCCGCCCGCAGCACGTCGGCGGCGGCCGGCTCGAGCGCCGCGCCCGCAGCGAGCGCGTCGCGCGCCGCCCCCAACGCGCTCACCAGCCGCGCCGACAACGCCCCGCTCAGCGCCCGCACCAGCACACGCTCCCAGATCACCAGACCCAGCTCACCCATCTATATAATAATAATAAGCCTGCTTATTCTGACCTGCGTATAAGTTTTTTGTTAAAAATAGGTAAGAATTCTAAGTATATTTCGGAGCTAAGCATGCCCTTTGGCAAACGCCTCTTATAACAGTCGCCCGTCTTTACTACACGATATTATTATATCCCTCCCGTGTGATATCTTCGAGATGAAAACTATCCTTTAACATGCCTTTAATTAGCTGACTTACAGCCATACTAAAACAAATTTCATCAAAATAAATTAAGATAATATCGCAGTTTTAATTTGTATAATGTATATTATTCACGACAATAAGAAAAGCTTTTTTGATACTGTACATTTTATAAATTAACATACTTTTTTACACATTCGTTTATAATTAGTTAGCTTTTGCCCACCGCTGCACTCACGTGCAATTTGAAAATCACATAAGAGAATATTTTTGTAAGCTCAAGATGTTTTCCAAAGACCAAAAGTGGCCTGTTATTCTCCATCCTTGCATTTCCATAAGGTCATGCCAAAAATCAAGCTGATTAGTTGTTTTGTTATGATATAAAGGAAGGACAACGAAACAAAACAATTCCACACCTTAAATATTAAGGATGGATATAGAAGATATTAAATAAGTTTAAACCAATACCTCTAGTTGTCTCGAATCATGTTCAGGACAGCTCACTGTCGCTGCAGATCCATACATTATCTCAGCATCAGAAACCTAAAAATTAGACATTATTAATATTCCATTCTATTGCTCATGTACAAAAAATATGAACCTTTTTTACTTTACCTTCTGTCTTTTTACATGCTGCAAGTTGAGGTATGAATACAAACTGTTTAGGTAGGCAACACCCTGACTATACTCTTGCCATGCAGTCACATATCTGAAATATAATATAAGTAGTTCACAAGAGTCAAAAAACATTATTATTTCTTAATATTGCATTCATGTTAGCTCTTTAGTGAGTCATTTGTGGGAAATATAATTTTTATTGGTTTCCAATAAAAATCTTAAACACTACTGAATTACTGGACATAATTTTTTTGAGGTTTTAACAGTTTCTATGCAATAACTTTACCTTGCGAGAAGACCATCATTATAATCACTACTCTCCAAATCAGCTGATCCTTTGACACGTTGCAAAAGATTACCTACATGCTCCTCTAGGAAGTTTCTGCAAATAATGTTACTTCTATAGAAAAATTCTTTATCTTCTTATTAAAATAAATTATAAACGGTTATAGATGAACAGCAAATGGATTGTTGATGTTAAAAATGCATCACTATTAACATTAGTGACAATATTAGTTGCTACTGCTTTTTGTATCCCCTCCCTGTGTTTTATATTTCAATTTTATTTGGTCTAATTACTAGAAAAAAATTTGTATACTACTTTCTAGTATGTTTAATATTTCCATATTGTCACATTATTTACATTTTTAATTATTTTTAAAAATTATATTATACATAAGCTGAAAAGATACCTAGATATTAGTAATTACCTAGTTTCATCATATAGACGATCAGCAAGTGGTTCAGGGTGCGCTACACATAACGCATAAACATCAGAAAATCGCGTGTTCCATACGGCCCGCTCCACAGCCCGTAACGCCACCACCCCTGCAACCTGTCATATAAAAAATTAAGTAAATTAAAAAATATTGAGTTAAAAATCATCTTTATGCATGTGAATCCTAAAATATTTATTTAATTAGAGAACACTATAAATTACTTAACTGTAATAAAATGAAGATGATTAGTTTTAACATATAATTTCAGTAATCAATATTGGTTGTTAAGTGCAGCAGTTTATAAAATACTAGTTGACCCCGCAGACGTTGTCCTGCCGAGCTATTGTGAATCTAAACCATTCTCAGATCCCCTTGAA
>JAOTAV010079871.1:0-12553 GCA_026546445.1 Cyclargus thomasi | reverse complement strand
CGCATAGCTCCTCTTAATAATCAGCGATTTCAGACGATGAAACAGGAGCACGATTGTGTAGCCTGCACCGTACTCGCCCGTGCTCGTCGATCAACGTCTTGATTGTGTGTATGTGCACGATGTTCGAGTCGATTAACGATAAACGATCATATCGGATTGTGTAGTTCAGGCTCTATATAAAATGCATAACTACATAAACATCGATGGTCGTTGATAAAATTATTTCGAAAACTCTTTCCGCGCAGACTCGAAGAGAACCATTTTGTTTTCTTAATAAAATTTGCTATAACAATCGAAGACATGAATCGACGGTTAAGAACTAAATACTGCTATCTACGTTTTTTTGATTGTTGGTTTTTTGTTTAGGTCTACAAACAAAATATTGTTCTATTCGTTACTTCTAATAAAAAATGTGGTGACCAGTAATAAAGTGTAGTATTTTATAAAAATATTGCGTGTATAAATAATCCATAACTATAATATTAAATTTATATTAAGTTTTTTTTCTCTCTTGTAAAATTGAGATTTTGTAGATAGCAGTATTTGGTTATTAACCGTCGGTATGTGCATGAAGCAGATAATTACAATTTTTGGTCATAAAGGAGTTTGTCCAGTTTTTTCAACGTTTATTATTTAAACATACCTGCTTCGCCATCTAACTAAAGTATCGGTATATAACAAATATTTCAATTTCAAATCTTTTGTCCGGTCTTAATTTAAATTACAGTTTATGCAAAAAGCAGGAGTTTTTAAATTGTTAGGCTTCTTCCACTCATGTCTTCAATTATGGATTTTTCAGGTACTGTACTTCAAGACTCACCTATGGGTCTCGCAACGTACATCATAGACCGTATCTTCGCGTTCACGGATCCCATCAACAAGGAACTGCCTGACGTCGGTCTCTCCACCTTCAACGCCACGGACCTGATAGACAATGTGATGCTGTACTGGAGCACCGGTAGTATAACTACATCGCTAAGACTCTTCAAAGAGAACGTTATGAATTGTGAAGTAGAACATACTTTGGCCAGGTAATTATTATTTTGAGTATACTGAAAACGTTAATACATTTATTTGTAAATAAAAAGTTTGCTCCCATACAGACTTTATAAAGTGCTACATAAAATTTTCGATACTTTTCCATTTTTATTTGGATAAATTTATTGACATTCCCCAGTCCCCCATATATAATATTGTTTGTAAATTACTAATAGACTAATGTCCCGTTCACAAAATGTATGGGTCATATGACCCCGTAGAAGACCTAATAAGTCATAAAATACATTATTATTTGGACATATATTTTTGTACGGCATTGCGAAATAATGGATAAGAATCTGTATTGAATCATCATGAGACTCATGCCGTACAAAATAAAATGCTCAAATTTGCCATGGAAATTATTAGAAGAAAAAAAAATGCTGGCATTGAAAATTACTATTTTTACGGCACTGCGAGCTTTCTTATCATTTTTCATAGATAAATTGATGGTTAACTTGCCGTACAAAAATATATGTCCAAAATGTACTTTACCTAAACGATTTCTCACCAGCACCCAGTTTGACAACTTACAAGTGAAATCAAAGAACAAAATGTTAATGATTTATAATCTATAATTTATTAAACAAAATATTTAAAAAATATCTTCAAAAGCCCCCTAGACGATCATGCATTAGACATTCTGTCACAGTACATTATTTGAAAGAAGTAAGCTATCTGCGACCCAATCTGCGAATTAATGACTACAGCTACCTGGTAATAGACAGTATGTCTAGGCTATTACTTTTAGCATTTTAGTGAGTAATACTTAAGACTATAAATTATCTAGTTCGGTAAAACAAAACCTAACAAAGTAGGTATTTGAATTGCGTACTGGATTGTAGCTAGCTTACCTCCTCCATATATACTCTGACGTAATGCGTGTCATGCGGCATGATCTTCTATGGAAGACTTTACTCGTGACTTCATCTTTATGAAACTAGCAGCATTCTTAACATACAAACTTGTTCCTGCTCCACCTTGCCCATTTGGAAGGATACCTGTGACTTTAATATCATGTATCCACCAAAAGTAACGTGGTCTCTCAAGCTCATATAGGAGATTAGCTGTTCTCCGCAGCTTATGAAGTAAAAAGTAGTCTTTCGAATCGAAGTTTTCGAAACATGACGGTATATATACGACAGCTTAAATGTATTACGTGGGCCACGGCCTGACCGAATATAACACCTCTCTCGGAAGATCTTCCTTTGTGGTTACCACGCTACTACAATATGATCCTAAAGTTCTAAGTAGATGATTTTGACTAGATTTTCTTTTCGCTTTTAGTATTCCCACAAAAGTACCAACTTGGGGTCTCCGGACGAACAACGATCTCGTTCATCAATCCGATACAATACTACGGTGGAAGTTCAAGAACTTCGTCGGAGCGACTAATCTTGACGTTGGCGGCCACTTTCCGGCTTTCGAGATACCTGACGAAGTTGCCAGTGACATCTTCAAAGCGGTCCAAAGTTTTCTAAGTTTTAAGCAGTAATAAAATATGTATAATGTTATATAAATTTAGTTTTTTTTTTTACTGAACCTAAACTTGACTATGACTGAAACCAACCTTTTGGTTCGCACTCGGGAGGACGCTTTAACCTGAATGGAGGTGTGTGTTCCGTTGAGTGTTCTCTCCTAATGTTTCAAGTGTGCTTCTCGTTTGTCCGCAAATTTTATAACAAACATAAGCTAGGGATTTCAATAAGCAGGCCGGGAACCGTATTCTTTATTGGATATATATAAACCGGGGACTCAGTTATTGCAGAGCAACATTTTTATTAGTTTCTTTGATAGACATTCTTATATTAATAATATATCTATACATACTTATAATAAAACAGTAAAATTGGAGTGTCTGTAGATTTGATATTTTTACAAAATAATCAATGTGCTAAGGAACAGTAATAGAACGTATATCGACAGAAAAAAGTTGTCTGTTTGTCTGTTTCTACGCTCTAATCTCAGGAACTTCTGGACGGATTTGAATAAATCTTTTTTTGTTTAATAGCTATTAAGTCTGAACAACATATAGAATACTTTTTATCCCGAGTAAATGTAAGGTTCCCGCGTGATATACAAATTTTTGCGCAACAAAGTTGCGGGCACCAACTGGTTATGAATAGATTGGTTTATTTTATTGGCTTTATTGCGATTGCCTTTCTAGGAAATTAAAACGTACGGAATTCAGAATGAAAAAAAGCTTTTCTTTTTAGCTTCAAGAAAATCCTGTGACAATGTAAAAAACATTTGTATAATGACTTTTAATCTTTAATTAAATATAATAAACTAGTTTTCGGCGGCTTTGCCTGCATGGAAATGATTTATCTCAGGTAAGCATTTAATCCGAATAGAAAGTTATAATCCAAGAGGTTGCAATTTTTGAATAGGTATTTGAGGAAATTGCCTATATTTTACTAAAGTAAAAAAATATATTTTATTCCAAAAATATTTTTAAAGTCAGCTGACACTCTAGTTCCTACCTGTATACGAAGCCCTTCGTATGTGAGTCTAACTCGCACTTGGTCGATTTTCTATTAATTTTAATGTCCATGTCACTCTGTGATAATGCTGTAGTCTGACGGTGAAATAATTATTGAAATCAGACAGTACTTTTTGAGTTTATGCGTTACAAACATATTAAAACGTCTTCTTTATAAAAACATCTTTATTAATCGTGTATTATTATCCGATTTCCAAAGCATAAGGCTATCCTTATCCTAGTAAGCAGTGAAACAGGGAGACGAATATTCCGAAGTGAACTCCGAACTCGGTGGAATATATTTCAAAATTATAAAAAACCTTTTATAACTTTGATAAAAATGTAGAACGAGTAAACTTCGAAAAGTACGGAAACCTCAGCGCGGCAGTTTGTTTCGTACTAATGGGGGTTCTACACGGCGGGAACAAAGATCACGCCAAGGTGCACTTTGATGCAATCCAAATTGCACCCTCAATTAATGGCGGACGATTGAAAATAGCTTTACTCGATGGACACCATTTACAACATTAATATTTAAGATGCACCCTTAATTCAATCTTACGCCATGAATTGACGGTCCAATTTGGAGTGCATCAAGGTCGTGTTTGACATCAAGGTTTGCCAAACACGACCATTTACAACATTAATATCTAAAATGCACCTTCAGTTTATGGCGTTAGATTTAAAATGCATTGCATCATCACCTTTGCGGAATGTTTGTTTCCGCCATGTAGAACATCCTTAAGTCGGATTTTAATTTATGTGCATAATAAGTTCTTTAATTAGGTATGATACCGCGTATAAAGTTTTGCGTGCAAATTAAGTAAGTTTTGTCCGTATAAAAAGTTGCTTAGAGATTATAGTGCACGGTCAAGATGCCAATCCTGACTTCGAATATCCTTCGCACTTAGATGTAGGCTACTTTTAGGGCCAGTTTTATATAATAATAATAATATCATGGACGCTTCACACCACGTCAATCTGGCCCTGTGCTAAGTACCCGAACCCGCTTTTATACTATACACATATTTAAGATTTTTACTATATAATACACATATTTAATATACATCCATGACTCAGGAACATTGAAAAAATGTTTGTTCCGTCGGCGGGATTCGAACCCGTGACCCCCGGCGTGAGCTACCAAAGCTCAACAACTGCGCCACAGAGGTCGTTAAAATGTTTCACATCTTATATCTATAAGCAGTGAAACTGGCCCTATATATAATAGACTATCGTCTATACACAAATTTATTTGCCAAATGTTGTATGGATAATCTGTCTAAAAGATTTTGATAGCCTAACAGAAACCTTCGAGCGTCCGTAGCCTAATGGGTAAGACCTTTGGTTCGCACTCGAGAGGGTGATTCAAACCCCGGTGAAGGCGTGTACCAATGAGTCATTTTTCGACCTTAAGTACATTATACGGATGCTCATTGCCGTAGGAGAGCCATACTTCGGCACGAATTGGCCGGCTCGACCGGACGGATACCACGGCCTCACAGAAAACTGGCGTGAAACGGCGTTGTGTTGTGTTACGTTCATTGAGTGAGTTTACCGGTGGCCCAACATTCCTAATCCACCTATTCCTATTCCCATTCCCTCTTCCCTCATAAGTCAGCTTGCGACTCTTCGGATGTTACGAGTGTCCATGAGCTATGGCAGTTGCTTTCCATCCATTAACCCGTTTGCTCGGTTGCCCCCGAAATGTCATAAAAAAAATCTTTATCAGTAATTAATCAAACAGGCCCTTAGTGTTGAAAAGAAGCAGTTGGAGTTAGCTTCTGGGGTTCCGATTTTATTCGATTTTATATACAGAGATTAGTAACGACAGCATTAAAAACCTGCACGCTATTAGCCCTAGGTACTATTTCAATCCGTGTTTGTATAATTTTAAAATCCCCTTGGCGAAATAACGAACAATTTAAGAAATGTCTGGTGTGAAAATGAAGGAGAAGCGAATCAGCGGAATAGAATCGAGTTAGCTCGTACACAAATTTTTATTTCGATTTTCATCTAGGAACGTGACTTGCAGCGAATACAATTTCTCATAAATAACAAGCAACTTCATAGAAAACGAGGAATTCTTTTGCATAAATGGTTAAATCTTTTACATGGAGTGGTGGATTCTTAGAAAATTATAGCTTTTTTTTCTCTCTCTCTGCTTCAGTATTTTTACGCACAGCAATTCGGAAATCGGTAAAATAATTTTAAAATATAAATATATTTTGGGAACGTGATTTTTATTAAGATTAAAAATAACCTATGTTACTCATAATGTTTTAACGGTGTCTATACCAAAAATAAACCTATTGCTTGCTTCGTCACGCCTAAAGTGACGGAAGCAAAAAACAAAAAACGTACTTTCTTGTTTAGAGTATGCAGTATGGATTTCAATTTTTTATTGTAGGCTGCGCTGAATGGGACTAGGGTTGTAACAAGACATCACGCAAAAAAAATTACTTTCATGGTATTTCAAAGTACGTGTACACCAGATGTACACGTCTGCGAAGGTGTAGAAAACCATCACAAACCTTCATATATTCCATTGTCATATAGACGTATGCCTATTGAGGCATCCATATTATTTTAAAAGTTATTTCAGTTTAAAAAAAAATCTGATTAATTATAAGGTTAGGGAAAAAGTGTTCACTAATAATGAAGGTATGAAGATCTTTCTGAGAGTTTTGGCGGGGATTTTTGAGAGTTACGTTGGGTATTTTGTATATTTTGTTAAATTTGTGTTATTTTGGTGTTTAATGTGTGATAATGGTAGAATATCGAATATGAAACATTCGTTGTTATGCACAAGTGTGGACAAGTGATACAACTTCAAGAAACGTGCTATTTTGTGTTCCCCTCCAAACTTCCATCCGAAGTTTTAGTAAAGCTTCTACCGCTTTACTTAATCGACTGACTTGACTCTGACTCTGACGTTTTATCTTTACTCTGACTAGACTTTACACTTGACGAAATTTATGTAACGTTGCTTAAAATTATTGGAACAAGAAAAATTGTTTCCCGCCTTTACGACACTGGCCATGGTTGTAGCCGAAGCGCCATATAAATAAATAAATAAGATCTTTCTATAACATATAGTTTTTGGCTACTGACTACTGTGCTAACGTTTTAACATACTTATAAGAGGTTAAACCCGCTGTCCAATGGACAAGCCTCAACAATTTATTTTAAGAGATTCTCCAAACGTCATCCGTCAAGTAAGTTGTGGATAGCCCCTCCGGCACTTATTAGGAAGTGATGAAACATGCCCATATTCTCAAAAAAGCTAACATTTTCCTATCTCATAATACGGATGCTCATTGCCGTAGGACAGCCATGCTTTGGCACGTATGGGCCGGCTCGATCGGAGTCATACCACGGCTTCACCGGAAACTGGCGTGAAACGGCGTGATGCTGTGTTTCGTACAGTGAGTGAGTTTAGTTTACCCGTGGCTCAACTTATTTAATCGCTATTCCCTCATAAAGACCTGCAACGCACTTTCGACTCTTCGGATGTCACGAGTGTCTATTGGCGATGGCAGTTGCCTTCCACCAGGTAACCCGTCTGCTCGCTTGCCCACTGAAATATCATAAATCTCATCTCAATCTCTCGGCACTTATCAGGAAGTGGTGAAGGCCGTTATTCTCAAAAAAGCTATAAAACTAGTTAGCTCGCAAGCAAAAAAAATGAGAAGTGTAATCGATTTGCAATCGGAGTGAAATCAAGAATTGCTGTCGATGCTGCAGCTTGATTTAGTCATCCGTTCGCCGGTTCTGTGTAACTTGTTGCTTGTTTTCACGTAAATAGAGTTTCAGTTAACGAGTTCCTAGATTTCAAAACGTAGTATGGGATTTTATTGAAAACTAGTTGGTACCCGCTATTTAGCTAGTTGGTATCTCCGTTGCGCAATAATTTTATGTCACGCAGGAACCGTGCATTTTCCCGGGATAAAAAGTATCCTATATGGAACCCAGACCTAATAGCTATTGAACGAAAAAAGATTTATTCTAATCCATCTAGTAGTTCCGGAGATTAGCGCGTACAAACAGACAACTTTTTTTTGTAGATTTGTATTCTATTGCTGTTCCTAAGCCCCGCCACATTAATTAGTTTGTTAAAAATATTAATGTACAGTCACGCCAATTTTACTGTTTTATTATACATATGTATAAATTTATTAAAGTTCTAGCTTTATCCCATGGCTTTGTTTGCGGTAAGAAGTAATTTAATACAACCATTCTTTTTGTGTTGGTTTGTCAATTTATCGAGGAAGGCTATTGGCTATATAACATCACGCTACGACCAATAGGATCAGAGCAATAATAAAAAAAAATGTTGAAAAAATGGGATAATCTATAAAGTTTCACGCGGACGTAGTCGCGGGCAAAAGCTGATATATAATCTAATGTATAAAATTCTTGAGTCACAGTTTTCATTGCCATACTCCTCCGAAACGGCTTGACCGTTTTTGATGAAATTTTTTGTGCTTATCCGGTATCTATGAGAATCGGACAACATCTATTTTTCATCCCCCTAAATGTTAGGGGTAGTACAACCCCAATTTTTTTTGGGTCAGCTAGTATTAGTATAGATATGGAAGTATGAATATATATATAAAATCATCCGGTGGAACGATGTTGTGTCGATTTAAATGAGATTTTTGAATAATGTAAAAATTCTTTACGGGTCGCCAGTTTGATTCCCGCGTCGTGACCAGCATTAAGCTATTGACTGAAGGCAGGCGAACTCTGAATACTATATTTGTGTTTTAAATTTCAACAACGTGCGAAATAAAATTCCCGTTCCATTCTGATGCAATACGTACAGAATCATAATAAACATATTTCTTATTTTACATTTCTTTTTTAAACAAACAAAATAAAATGAAAATTAGGAGTGAAGGAGCAAATGAAACGCTTTAAGGTAATAGATATATAGAGTATAAAAGCATTAAATATATTTCCGTTGTCTAGTACCTGTAACACAAGTCCTTCGGGTACTTAGCACGGGGCCAGATTTACGTGGTGTGAAGCATCCATAGATATTATTATAGATATTTATTATAGGTTTGAAATCGGATTGTCATTATGATTATGTTTGCAATTTCTGAGTTGACCTTTTAAAATTAAAATAACTTTGCAGGTCATTTTAAATAAAATATACTGAAATTCAAAATAATTATATCAGTATCTTCATAAGACGTGATTATAGTGAACACCAAAAAGATTTTTAATTTTTTACTATACTCTAGCTTTATTTGTTACTAAAATTATGTTTGCTTGTACCCTACGCTCACGCTCTAATGAAGCAACCAATTGACTTGATTTTTAGCACAGGTAGTCAAAGCGAGTAAGATGAGCTATACCCAAAAGACGCTTAGGGTACAAAAATATTTGATTTTGTTCGCGATTTTTAAATTTCACGCGAGCAAAGCCGCAGGCAAAAGCCAGTCTTATATTTTTCCAATATTTTGTGAGTTAATAAACTTTCTCTCTTTAATATAACAAAGGTAAAAAAGTATAAATATTTAACGTGAAATTTTGCTGGTAATTTATCCCTTCCGCCAAGTCTTTAATACACCTTAAATGGAGGTAATCTTGGAATTAATTTGGTGAAATTAAAGTTTTGTAACCTCATTTTACTTCCTACGGAGTTTTTGTGGGGATAAAACAATTTCCCCTGACCGCGTTAAATTTTTTCCCCTGGGTAATATTTCATCTTCCCAGTATTATCACCTTCATTTATCATCATCATCGCCTTTGATCAAACCGTTGTTTAATTTGGTTAAACAATATTAGATTCTTACCGCTGCATTCAGAAAGATTTAAATAATTTTTCATTCAAAAATTACTAAAGAAATGTGCTGTGTTTCTTTTATTCTTTTGTATAATCTAGTTAAAGTTTGCTGGATGTTTGAACACTGGAACATGGAAAATTTTGCCATTTTTAGATTTTTGAACACACACACAGAGATATGAAATCTCTTTTACTAAAAAAATTATAAAAAAAAACATAAAATGTTATATTATAATGCTAATAGTGAGTTCAGAAGAATATGAATTTACTGGCACTATACAGGCTTTAATACGGATGTAGTATCTCCTCTTCTAAGTTTTACTAGGTACGACAACTCTGTCTTCCTCAAGCTAAAATGCCTTTATGTACAAAAAGTACTTTTTGAGTTATGAGCAAAAAACACGGCAATTTCTCTATGGACTTTATACTTTATAACGGCAATATTAATTTAAATAGCTCGATGACTATAAAAGCTAGAAAATTGGTAATACACGTCTATAGATCTTTTTCTTCTGATCATGATGGCATCAAAATATCAAAATCGAACAGATTTTGGTTAACGGCATTTAAGCTCGAGGACGGCAGCACTGACAAAAATCAAAACCACGAAGTTGTGGTCGACATAAATACTAGGCTTTATTCTTAGCTTTTCACACTAGTTCACTATCCAAGTAGTCTTGTTTAACATACTTGATTTGACGGTAAACATTTTGTACATTTTGTTTCAAAAACAAAAACTGAGCATGTTATTGTGTTCACTATCAACACAGCTCGCTTATCAAATATGACCCGCAGCGGTACTCCGTGCTCATGAATAATGAACCCTAATTTGAATGCCATAATGACGGTATTGCTTTGTGGTGCCCGTTTGTTTGGTGTTCCCGTAAATGAAAATTTGTTTGATTTAGATTTGGTGCATCGAGGCCAAATATACCATTAATATACTTGATCAATATGAAATTAATTTTGCACGTTTACGTTTTGAGGGTATATTCGTAATTGGATTTTGGGTATATTATTATTATTAAATACATGGAAGATGTGGATAAGTAACATTTTATCACCTTCGAGTAAAAACAAAATTTTCTACCTATTTCATTATCTACCTGCGGCCTTAGCATAGCGACCGAGAAAGTATTTCTTTCTACAGCAAAACTTTGTGCATCCGTCACAAAGTGACGGGACGGATGTACAAAGGAAATCTGTCAGTTTAGCCCAACCATCTTTCAGTTGTCTATACTTTCGTATTTCTAATGACGCTATGCTAGCCCTGCTGGTGTATTTAGCTTTATATCGAATTCGTAGTTTTTGTTTTCCAGCAATTTAGCCAGCTTCTACGTATATGAAAAACAATCTCTGCCTGCCGGGTTCGTTAATAAACAAGTGATGTTATTCGAAACATAGGTACGCTTAGGATAACAATGAACGTTGTTAAATTATGTAAATCGATTAATGTTAATAATTATTCGTGCTATTAATTAACTTGATTAATATTCGTGTGCGAATTATAACGAGGCGTTATTATCACAAATGTATCAATCAAAGCAGGTAAAATCATATTTTTATATTATCTGTTATCTTCACACAAACTTTCTTAGAACTTAAAGTTGGTTAAACACTTCGAAAAACTTTTGCCCGCGTCTTCGTTCGTGTTAAATTCGTAAATCACATGGAGTACGTTTTACTGTTACAGATACTCCAATTTTATTTATCTGTATAGATGTAAAGATGACATAATGGAGATTCGACAGTTCTGTGCAGCACCTTTGGACCAAGGATATACCTGCATGTACGAATTCCTATATTTTTGGTAAAATGTTCTTCAAATTTTTCAGAAAAATTATACAATAACTTTTCATACAAATTTTAAGGATTCCCGTCGATTATTCATAGATTGCATCATCAGGTCGCCACTTTTATGAACCATAGCCTTTTTAGCCATAGCATTTTTGTCACTACCATTAACAACAACGAAAAAACTTTGAAAAATGGACCAAAACAACAGAGTAACTATCGAACATTACTATCGAACTTCTTTCTTTTTAAAGTCGGTTTAAAAAGTAGCTTAAGTTACTCTTTATTACATTAGCCATATACCAGTGAAAGTCCCGTCAATGTCGGTCTAGCCGTTTCAGAGATTAGACAATACAACAAACAGATATACAGAGACGAAAAAAAAAGTTATTTTATGTTCTGTGTCTATATTCATATGCGAGTATTAAGAAATGTTTGTTTTAAAGTTACAAACAGACACTTAAATTTTATATATTTGTGTTAATGTGTAGATGTATAGATGATTAGAAAAATGAAACTTTTATTTAAAGGTAACATACACTGAATTGAAGATTCGATCTAAGTTTTTATATATATCTCAAAGTTAGGTATATCGCAGCTCGCTTGCTGCGCGGAGACTTCCACTAAGCGACGCCCAGCTACCAAGCTTGCGTAGTGGGTAGAATTTGTGAAAATTCTTGACACGCTTTCGTTTATGCCAGTACAACATGGTCAGTTTAACCAAATAGTTAACCATGATAAATTAATATAAAAAACAAAAGAATATTTCCCAAGACAGCAACAGAAAACTATATAAAATTATAAAAACTAAACTATAAAAAATATTGATACTGATAGTAGGTTTTTTGGATTACTTAGTTTTGTGTTGCTGGTTTTGGACATCTTTTTATGTTTTTTTATCAAGGTCAACTGCCTAGTTAATGTGGCCGTATTGTATGTAACGATGTAATGGAACGTAAGGTTATGAATTTAACCATCTTTCATGGATCGTAGAGAGAGAGAAAATTGGCAGTAGTGTGTTCTGAGGAGCACCTGATCTCATGATGGACCTGGAAGATGTAACTAGCATTTTTGTATCATAGCCGTATTTCGGTTTTTAACAATGGTATTATAGTGAAATTGGACCACAATTAAGATTACCACAGGTCGCCCTGAGGTCAAAATTCGACCATAAATATTTTCCAATTCAATCACAGACTTTAATTTGGCAGAAAAGTCACGTTACCAGAATATTATGAAGGGCAGTTTTAATCCTAAAAAATAAGATACGATTATTACAAGTAATTAAAAACAATATCATAACTCACAATCCAACAAACAAGTGAATCAATAATTCATACAAACCCCTTCGTAAATGTTATTATGACCAGTAGGCCTAACATGTACCGTCGACAAAATTTTGTCTACACGTTTTCTCGACGTTTTCCGGTTTATCTCTTCAT
>JAOTAV010079860.1:0-12553 GCA_026546445.1 Cyclargus thomasi | reverse complement strand
CAAGAAAATTGATTTCCCGCCTTTACTTGACACTGGCCATGGTTATAGCCAAGCGCCATATAAATGAATAAATAAAAATAAAGGTGAGGAATGACTCTCGGCTTATTCTAGACGTTTGTGACAACTATTATAGGTACTTACGGTAGCCAGGGTACTTAGACATATAACGTTCGATATTTATTTCCACAGCAAAAGTGGTAATATGAATTGGTGTAAGAAGTAATTTTACAGAGTGTATTGAGATTTGAATGTAAAACTTTTGAGAGACGATAGGGCCCAATTAAAAGAATTCTGCCACGAGCCCCAGACGATATAGTTATGCCACTGGACAGTTTTATATATTCTGTACTACATTCAGTAATCACTAGAAAGCAAATATTAAAGATACGAATGTAACTTTGTATGTATCACGATTTCACGCCAAAAACACTAGACCGCTTTTAAAGAAATTTAGTATAGAGATACTTTGACTCCCGGAAAAGGACATGGGATACTTTTCATCCCGGAAAAATGTACGGTTACAGCGCGTTATTACAGACGAATTCGGGCGTCGTCTATTAATGTTATATGAAGTAATAAAACAATAATAATCTCATAAATATATATAATTTTTATGTGTGTGTGTGTTGGCACTGATATACCAAACGACTGAACCGATTTTGACGAAATTTTTAGTGTGTGTTAAAGGGGACTTGAGAATGGTTCAGATTCACATACCAAGACCGACAACGTCTGTCACGCCCGCTAGTAATCTATATGTACATATAATAAAACAGTAAAATTGGAGTGTCTGTACATTCAATATTTTTACAAAACAGTCAAGGTGGGGTGTAAGAACAGTAATAGAACACATATCGACAAAAAAATTGTCTGTTTATCTGTTCGTCTGTTTGTCTGTTTGTACGCGCTAATCTCTTTTTTTTTCGGATTTGAATAAATCCTCTTTTGTTTAATAGCTAATTAGGTCTGGGCAACATTAAGGATAATTTTTGTCCCGGGAAAATGTACGGTTCCCTCGTGATATACGAATATTTGCGGAACCAAGTTGCGGGCACTAGTATTTAATATTATGACACGACTCACGAGTCACGACTCACGACATACAACTCTCGTCAAGCAATAAGCAAGTCCAATCAAAATATTTCAACTGATTACAGTTCTAAATTAATTAAACATTCATTTTGGCGACATCTTATTGCTAATTAGCGAGGAGAACTCGTGCACGACAAATGGCCGATCCATTAATTACCACAATACAAAGAAAAACCTACCTTGTCGCCCACAAAATAAAGTTCAAAATATATAACAATTAGATATAATGTGTAATTAGTGATTAAAAATGTTTTAGGGAATTTAAGTTTTAATTTAAAGTAATAAAGTTGATTTTTCTTCGAGATGCGCGTTAATACTAATTGTTCAAAATTGCTTTATAAATAGCCGTTTAATTTTATTAGCAATTATTCATCATGTATGTAATTCTTAGCAGATAATCTCTTGCGTCTACAGAAGACAAGTATGTTGGTTTTGTTGATAATTTATTAGTGGCTACAATTATTATTAATTATTTTAAAAAAACATTCAAATGTAAGTTGGACTCGCCAAGAATTTCGAAGTCGGTTCTTTTTTGGTATGGCACCGCAAATAATAGCAAAAATAGGCAAAAAGCTTGGCTTTATATAACCCTTTTTTCTTGAGATATATAGCCTGAAGACTGACAGATGGACAGACGGAGAGACATCAAAGTCTTAGTCGAAGTCGAAATCCTGAAAGCGGCCAAGTGCATGTAGGACTTGCACACGAAGCACATTAGAGCAAATTTAGGCAAACAAATGTGTTTTTGTCTGAGAGTTCACCAGATTTATTAATTTTGTGCATATTTTATTACTAATTAGTAAAGTATACATATTATACTTAGTATTTTGCGGAAAAGTCAAGTGCCTACCAAAAATAGCAAAAAATCACGTTTGTTATATTCTTATTTATTAAATTTGCTTTAGTTTTAGTATTTACAATACAAATATATAATCAGCTCTCTAGCTGGAGACAGACAGACGGACGCTTTTAACCTTTGGGTATGAAACCCTAAAAATGATACTAAGCTGATTCGGCAAACCACTTAATGGCTTCTCTTCATTATCGACGAATGCAGACGATGACACGCGCGCACGAACGTGTAGAGGACATATCTGTCTCTGTTCGCTTATATTTATCATTATTCGCCTTTGATAGACGAGTTCACAAAGTACTACCATAGACCAATATAATTCCTCTATGGTACTACATACACCAACTATTTTATAAACTTACAAAATTTCGTATACGGGAAAATTTTCTTAGGTCTAGATGGCGCTAGTCACGATGCTGAATAAATTCGGAAGTATAACAAAACTAGACATTTACGAACAACAAAAATAGGCGATTATATAGAGGCTGTATAATGATGCGTTATATTATTATGCGAGAAAAGTCTTGAGCCCAGTAAAAGGGAATATGAATGTTTTTTTCTTTCTTTAAGTATAAATCTATTATTATTGAAAAACTATGTAGTCCAATCAGTTTCTTGATAAAATTGAAAACAACCAAGTTACAAGCCTTTAAAGTAGTCAGTTAGAAAGAGAGATCCAATATTGATTGTGATGTCAATCTATATATATAAATATTTCCTCTGTCCGATTTCAAGAGCTAAGACTAATTTTATGCTAAATTTTAGAGACAGGACCTGATTGACCCCTAACCCTTAGGCTAGGCTGCGGCCGAGGGCACAGCGGGGATCGGGAGGGGTAGTTAAATTTGTATCTTCATAATATATAATATTAATCATAATATATAATGTTAATCTATAGTGAATAAAAAAAAAGTTTAGGTTGACGTTAAAACACTTGATCAGTTCCTTTACGTTACGTAGTAAAACGTTCCAAGAGGGCTCAAATTTTGCACCAAAAATTGGAGCCCTTTTAAAACTGTTAACTCTTGAGTCGAGGGTCCTCTTGGCATTTTGCTAGTGCTGCCACCCAGTATTTTCGCCACTAGCTAAAATATTGTCTGCAATTACTGACACAAACCCCTAGCGAAAGTAGTAAAATAATGAATAACCCAATTCCTGACTGCGTTTGATAATAATAATAATAATAATAAACTGAAATTGTTTTTATTGTTCTAGGCTAATAGTAAAAACTTACCATGAAATGCCCACCTCCTGTTTCAGACTCTGTTCGTCGGTTTGTCAGGAAAATGGCTATATTAGCTCGTATAATTCATTACAACTAGTGAAATAAATACTCATACATCCTAGCATAAGCTAAATATAAATTTAAACCGGCTTCTGCTTTTCAAGCAAAACGGCTAACGTGTTTCATAGAGAATCTTGATATTCATTAAAATCATATTCTCAGGTATAATCAGGCATTGCCTAATTATAATTTATAAAAGTTTTGTAATGAATTTTTCCTAACGTATGTATTACACATTGAATTTTTCCTAACATACGTTAGGAAAAATTCACAAGTTTTACAAAATTAGATTTCTCATACAGCGACATCTATGATAAAATTTTGTTAACTGTTCAACTTTGCCATCTAGTGGTGAGTAGCCAGACTTAAATGAGTTATGTCAAACAGTATCAAAAATTGACGTATAGCCCTACGAAGTTATGCTTGGCTTGTTAATTTCTATTCCTTTTCTAATATGAATAGTAAATCTTCAGTATTAAGGTATATTTTAAAAAAATGATAATGCATTTAGAAGTTTGTCGTACTTTGTTAGGTCGATTGACATTTTGACAGACGTTGTTCAAAAATAGTCGCGTTGAAAACTTGTCGGTCGCTGGTATCTACTGTCACAGTGGAATGAAGAAATCTGGTTTGTTGATTAAAAGTGATTGTATTCAAGTGATTCGCGGCGATATAAATTAGTTTCGAAAACCAGAATGCCGCCGAGTAGTTTGAGAGTGGTGTACGCGTTCGCAAGAGAAATGCATCCAAAAACGACTGACGTGTTTATTCAGTACGGCACTGCCGGATTCCGAACCAAGTGAGTATAAAAATAATAAAATAAGAATAAAATCTATGTCGAAAAGGTGAAAGGAGTCAAATATTGGCTAAAACGTCTTAAAAAAGGAATGTTTTAAGTTAGCGTGTCACGTAAGCAATTTTTGCATGCATTTATCCTTGCAACTTTGCCTTCTATGGGCCGTGCTTGTGAGTCATTTTAAGAATAATTTATAACGGGATGTACTAACAATTGTCACTATGCAGTCATTGACTCGGGTATACTATCGTGAGTAAAACTGTACTTAGTCATTGTGACCCATTCATGCTTTGTGATGTAATTCATGTAATTATTTACTGAAAACCCTAACGATATCCTTATAGATGAAATTGGTTGTTATTTACCGATTAAAACTGGTTGAATGCATTGTAAAAAATACTTTTGTGTTCACACATTAAAACTGAGAGAATTATTTATTAGTTTAAAGAAAGGCTTCAAGGCCTTTTATAATAAATAACTATTCTTCTACCTTCACAAAATGACACTACAAAAAAACTAATATTGAGTGGCTTCCAGAGCTCATATAGTTGATGTTTTAATTGAAATGGCACTGTATAATACAATGACTTTTACATTGTGTTATATATGTAAAAATAATTATGTAATGATATTATTTTTATTCTTACATTTGGTGCTGACAGGAGGAAGTTATTTTAGTTAAAAAATATAATAAATTCACTCTCAGCTTTTTGTAGGATAGTATAAGTTCTAGTTATTAGAAAAATAAAATAAAAAAATACAGATATTTGAAAAAAAAAAAACACGAGAATCTGTTGCAACAAAAAATATATTTTTATAAGCCTCTTAAACATAGGATGTTACTATTAGATCAAAAGTGGTCTATGTTACTCCCCACTCTTTCAGCTAAGTTTGTGCTAAAAAGTTAATTGGTTTCTTTGTTTGAAGGTAAAGGAGTCCAAACAAATATTTTTATTTATAATATTAGTATGAATTTAAAAAGAAAAAGTATTTTCTAAAATTTGTTATATAATATATACAATTTATCACTTGCTTCGTAACATTATTAAATAAACTCTTACTTTTTCACTTATACTAAAAATACTTTCAGTAGCGAGATTCTATTCAGTTTCATCTTTCCTAATTTAAGAATATTTAAATTGCTTATAATGGAAATACTAGAATGAAAGAAAAGTATATTTAAAAATTCTTTACATAGTTAAAAGTGCTGAGGGCTTTGGCGAATTGCCAAATACTTTGAGGCTCAAAATTGATTCTGCTTATCATAATAGTTTTCTTTGGTGTGGGTTTATTTATAGTCAATCTCCAGACCATTATTTATCGCTATGTTTTCACATTTTACATGATTCAGTTACTCTTATAGACCTAAATAAAAAACTAGTTGTGAGTAAGAGTTTTACAGCTCAAAATTATTAGAAGCACTGCACTGGTACAGATGGGGTGGACACCCAAAAAAAGTGAAGCGACGAACTACACACAGTAGGGATGGAAAAGGGGGATGCCTTTGCCCAGCAGTGTGACACAAACAGCTATTAATAATAATAATAGAAATATTTTATTACATTAAGTTTGGTCAGTGTAGATAACCAAGAACCTATTAGTTTATCACCTCATATACAGTATATTAGGAACTTGGACTTTTACCTTTAGTAATTATAATATTCACTGGATATGTATGTCCTTCTTGGAATTCAAGGTACTTATATCCATACCAAATTTCAGCTAAATTGATTAAGGGGTTTGGGTGTGAAGAGCTACCAGAGAGACTGACAGACGCATATATTATTATCATGGAAGTATGGATTGTTTTAATGGTGAAAGTACATTTTATTTTAAAATAAAGAATATAGAATTAGCTGGACATCGCTGTTTCTTTATAGATAACAAAATATAGTCTATTAAATACAACATATTATATCTTATCAAACTACACAAAATCAACATGGATTGATTACTAAGTACTGTTTGCTGTGTGATATATCAAATGATTTTTACATTGTGAGTACTATTACTGCATTATTATAATTTAAATAGTATCTGTTTGATTGCTTCTTAATTTACAGTTTAACATTACATACTTAAAACCTTTACATATATTTTAATTTATATCATGGGTTATTTGAAAAAAAGATTCTGTAAAATAGTTATATCATTTTACAATAAAGTGTTTTGGAATTTGCTAACAAAGCAGGAACACCAAATAGCTGTGACTTCACCATAAGTTTAAAGTCATAGTATTTGTTAATACTCAATAGCGACTATGTGAAATTTTTAGAATGGCAAATCTACGTGGTTGTTATCTAGTATCAACAAATACTAATTCAAACTCATGATAGAGCTAGTTACTGTAGTCTTTTCTTCCTTTCATCTGCCTCCCTTACCCCTCTTATTTTTGTATTATTGTAGTATCATTTATACCTAAGTATGAAAGTATCCTGTGATGAATGAATATTAATTTGAGCGTCCGTGGTCTAGCGGGTAGGTTCGCACTCGAAAGGGGGTAGGTTTCAAGCCCGGTGGAGGCGTGGTACCAATAAGACATTCTTCGATCTCAAGTACATAATACGGGTGCTCCTTGGCATAGGAGAACCATGGTTCGGCACCAGTGGGCCGGCTCGACCGGAGTGATACCACGGCCTCACAGAAAACTAGCGGAAAACAGTGATGTGCTGTGTTTCGTTTAGTGAGTGAGCTTACCGGTGGCCTAACTTCCCTAATCCCCTTAGCCATTCGGGAGTCGCCAGTGTTCATTTGCGACGGCAGTTGCTTTCCATCACGTTACTCGTCTGCTCGCTTTCCCCCTAAATATCATAAAAAAGAGATAACTTTCTGCAAAAACGACTTAGGTTGTTGTTCAGGCATCCTACAACTCCTCAACAGAATGAGCTACGATAAATATAAGTATACCTAGTTAATGCTTACAAAAATAATCCCATAACAACAAAACCGGTATGGCTTCGCTCGCATCATTACTAATAATCTTAGCCTTCACCTTAGATTATGTGTCAAAGTTCAATTTTAATATGAACCTGACCTACTTGTGATGCTAATGAGAGGCTAAAAACGCTTTGGCATCAATCCTGGTAATGCTCCACGATTCGGCACGAATGGGTCGGCTCGGTCGAAGGAATGTACTAACACATACATAAAACATACGTGAAATAGTGCTTGCGCTGTGTTTCGAGCGTCATAATGCACAAGGATAAAGTTCGTTGCGCGTTTCCGAGGCAGCTTCAGCGTTAACGCATTTCCTGTGTCCATTTTTTTAACACTTTCATGTCTGTTTTATGTGAGACCGTGGTATTGCCGACTGAGCCGACCCATTCGTGCCGAAGCATGGTTCTCCCACGGCTATGAGCATCCGTATAATCATATAATGTAATAAATAAATATTTTATTTCATCAAAATTTCACACATACATATTATTAAACAAAGGTAGACCCTCCCTATTAAGTGCAAAAGCACTTGAGTCAGAAAAGGCCACTCTTCCTTAAAACTCTCATGTAGTTACTTGAGATCAAAAAATGTCTCATTGGTACACGTCTCCACCCGGACTCCGAGCCTCCACATTGAACCTGCACCCTCTCGAGTGCGAACCAAAGGCCTATTAGTCCATAGCATCGATACAAATCTATTCTATATCATTCTCCCTCGTTTCAGAGCGAGTCTCCTGGAACATGTCGTCTACCGCATGGGTCTCCTGGCCGTCATCAGATCCAGGGTGAAGAATGGTAAGTCCGATTCCTGTTTTTACCAACCAACCATTAAGGCTAAGTGTTCCCCCAGCGCCTATTAAGTATACCCATCGAGCATAGAACCAACAAAAAGAGCGGAAACGTTATCAGTTTTGTTCGGAAATAAAATCCGCCCAAAGCCACTGCGCTCTGATTGGTCGGAAGTATCGGGGTACGTACACAGGTATCTTATTGGCGCGTACTGTTTTAGTGCGAGGGTTGGTTGGCGGTTAATATATCAGTGCCCAAACTCTGATAACTTTCGGACACGGGTGGCTCAAATTACTACCAATATGCTCGATGAGTATACCTGTCCTTGAAGATTTTACCAATATATAAATGTCACCTAATTCGTTAGTGTCTGGGCACTCAGGTGGCACATGATTTTTGACGTAAATGTATTTTTCTCATGAATTAATAACAGGATGCTAAAAACCGCTAGGGGCGACACTTAGCGTTAAAGGAACGAGGTGAAAACAGTCTTCTTTGTGACCTAAAATCTAAAAGGGCCTGTTCCACCGTTTACTGATAAAGTTTCTGTTAGACTATCCACAACTTTTTTGACAGATTCTCCATACGACATCTGTCAAATAAAGTTGTGGATAGACTATCTGTAAGCGGTGAAACAGGCCCTAAATGTAGATTCGTGCGTAACAGTTTTTGTGTGTTCCGATTTTCAAGTTTGGAACAATCGAACGATTGTTGTTCCAAATTTGAATTTTAAATGCATTCGTGAGTCCTTTTACGTTAAAAAATGTTGGGCGTCGATCATAAGCATATACCAGTGGCGTAGTTATGAATAAATCTGCAACATGGCGTTACACTATCATAGACAACGTATGCCCTTTTGGTTTGTTCTACACGTTCTTTTGGCCATGGCAAACGAAACGTGGTAATTGAACAAAACTAAATATAAGTAAAATGTTACCAATCAAATAACCTCATATCACTCATATCTAGTTTTGAACAATAACTAGATAAATAAGAAAAAAAATATAATCACTTTTTTTTTGGCTAATTCAATGTAGCCATTTTTAAGATACGAGGTTGAGGCAAGAAAACTATCGCATTAACCTTGAACTCGTATCTGTTTTACTGATCGTATGATATAGGTAGTAATTGTGAACGTATAACAATGATTTTACCAAACGATCCAGTATCGCACTCGAGAGGGTGCAGGTTCAAATCCCGGTGGAGGCGAGTACCAATGAGACATTTTCCGATCTCAAGTACATAATACGGATGCTCATTGCCGTGGGAGAGCCATGCTTCGGCACGAATAGGCCGATTCGACCGGAGTGATAACACGGCCTTACAGAAAACTGGCGTGAAACGGCATTGTGCTGTGTTTCGTTCACTGAGTGAGTCTACCGATGGCCCAACTCTCATAAGCTCATAAACGCTGGCAACACACTTGTGACTCTTCGGATGTGACATCCGAAAAGTCACAAGTGCATGGCCGGCCTTCATGAGGGAATAGGGAATGGGAATAAACTCACTCACTGAACGAAATACAGCACGGCACCGTTTTACATCAGTTTTCTGTGAGGCCGTGGTGTCACTCCGGAGCCGATCCATTCGAAAATTAACAAACTCTACGTGGTCGCCGACTTTTGATCGTTATGGCACGATCATTGTGACAACGTCTACACAATCGTTCGTAGCCCACCTTCCTGCATGTATAAGTCATATATTATAACTGTCGGAAACTTCTACACGGTGTGAACAAACATCACGCAATATAAGGTGATGATGCAATGCATTTTCAATCTTTCGCCATGAACTGAAGGTGCATAGATATGAATGTTGTAAATGGTCGTGTTTGGTAAACCGTTTGCCAAACATGACCTTGATGCACTCCAAATTGCATCCTCAGGTAATGGGGTAAGGTTGAATTGAGGGTGCACCTTAGATATTAATGTTGTAAATGGTGTCCATCGAGTATAGCTATTTTCAATCGTCCGTTATGAACTGAGGGTGCAATTTGGATTGCATTAATGTGCACTTTTGCATGGTGTTTGTTTCCGCTGTGTAGATGGCCCTTAAACCTTAAATAAACTGGCTTTGCTTTTCACATGAGCAGTTGTTTTAGAGGCATGTGGCGACAGGAACCGCAGTTGTCAGCCTCAGGCACCGGTGTCTACAGACTTGGCGCTGGGCTTGTAGCGTCCGAAGCTTCTAGCTTAGTGAATAAATTGAATTTCGGTTCGGCAGTCCCAGGTTCGATTTCCTTACTTAAATAACTATAAATAAAATGGTTGTTATTTTGAGAATGGCAAAAACAAAGCAGTGATTTTAAATAGATTGTACAAGAAAGACGATTCATGGATCTTAAAACATCCACCCTATGGATATTTTAATATTCAAAAAAAAAACAAAAAGCAGAAAAAAAACAACTAAAAAGCTCTAATTCTACTAATGACTAAAACCACTAGTATTAAAACTTTTTAATGGTCAGAAATGTTTTTAATGGTCAAAAAAAATATTTTAAAATGTATTATTCTTGTGTGCGTGTGTTCGTCGTTGCAGCACTCCTCCTTAGCGACTGGAGCGATTTTGATAAGACTTTTTGTGTGTGCTCAGGAGAAACTGAGAAGGGTTTTACACAAACCAAACCCGGATGAACAACGTCAAGACGGCTAGTGTATTTATGAGAGTTGATTAAAAAATAAAATTCAAACTACAATAATCCTAACTTTCTGCATTTCATCACTAAAAGTCTGGCAAAAAATTACCTCCTAAACGACTCCATCATAATGGATTACAATATTTTTTACAATGAACATTAAAGCGCTTACAGAATTAAAAGCAGCTAAATATAATCCACGTCTTTCAACACCCGAGCTAAGTAAATTAATCAAAAGCAAAGTCGCTCTAATGAAGTGTTGTGCCAGCGTAAAGAGAACCCTCACCTCGCGAAGATTCGGTGGGTTCAAGTGGGATTTGCGGAAGGGAGGAGGTCAGGTTATACTGGAGGCTGGCTGTAAACAAGCCCCACAAACCCGTAGATGAGCTAAAGAGGTAAATCAGGTGCTGAGATTTCCAGCTGAAATTTCTTAAGTGTGTAATGTTTTGGAATTATTTTAATGTAGGTAATTGTTCTTGGGAAAGGGTTTTAGGTTAGGTTAGATTAGGTGTACACCTTTAACTTACCATTTATTCCGATTTTACAAAATTTTTTGTTTACTGCTCGGCTCCTATTGGTCATATCTTTATAGCCTATACCTCCATTCCTCGATAAATTGACTAACCAACACAAAAACATTTTTTCAATTCCGCCTTGTAGTAGCACTAGTGAATATTTTTTTATAAAAAAACGCGCGACATGCAGCGTGATTTCTATGAAGCCTTGTTGAGTTCAACTGACCGAACTGCTAGCCTCTATGTATTCTATCTATACTAATAATATAAACTCGAGTTTGTTTGTTTGCTTAAATGCGTTTAAATTTGTTTAAATCTCAGGAACTACAAGCTGGATTTTTTTTAGGTTCGTTAGTGCATTTAGCGAGAAAGGCTATATAACGCGCTATACCAATAGGAGCCCAGAAGCAATCAGAAAATGTTGTAAAAAGGCATAATTATAGAGTTTCACGCGGACAAAGTCGCGGGCAACAACTAGTTTAAAATAGATGATGCTCGCAACTCCGTTTCGCTAAAATTTTGTTAGGTTCAACTCACACCGAAAGAGCGGCGAAGGGCAACGAAGCGAAGCGCAGTTTTAGTGCGATATAAATTTGAACTTTATTTTCGTTACTATAATACTTATTATCGAGCATCGCGGGTAGGCTCGAGAAGGCGCGCGGATTCCCGCGACTGCTCGAGAAGTGGCTGGACTCCACGCTCCGTTGCCCTTTGCCGCTCGTTCGGTGCGAGTTGAGCCTTACTATGCGGGAACAGTACAATTTTTGGGATAAAATAAATTTTTTATTTTTCCCGGGACTCAAAGAATCTACATACCGAAATTCAGCAAAATCGGTTCCGTGGTTTGAGTGAAGAGGTAACAGAAAGACAAACGCACCTGCGAATTTATAATATTAGTAGGGGTTATATTTTTCGAGAGTATGTATGTATGTATAATTGCTTGGCACGTTCTGCAGCCTAAACGGGTCGATGGATTTTAACGTATGAGGTATCGTTTGATTCGGTTTGATAGCGCAAGTGACACTGAGCAAAATTAAAATTAAAAAAAATTAAAAATTTCGGATTTTTAAGTCAAAAAAGGTTCCAATTTTTTTTTCCTTTCGGGTCGAGTTGGATATCAAAATGAAGGGCTTTAAATAGCCATTCTAGAAATATACACAATTCGATGTTTAAATTGCAATCGTTCCTGCAGTCGGGTCTTCTGTCCAACTGTTAGCTTGTTTTCGTAATGTTCAGTTATCATTTCAACCGTTTCACAAACGTGAAGATGAAACTACTCGTCTCCCTTCACACGACGTTAAGTTCCCACAATAACGTATTCCACTTCTCGATTCCCACCAGCGGAAATAAAACCCGCTAATACTTCGTGATACATTAAACTTTCATAATGAGTTTGTACGGAACCCGCACACGCGGGATCCTCGGCAAGCACGACTGTGTGAATATATTGATTATACTTTGTATGTGTCCCTTATAGCACAGAATAGGAATGTATTAGTGCCGATTTACACTTAATTTAGTTAAGTTGCGAGTTAACTTGCGCGGTTGGCGAGTTTAGTTATTTTAGACATTTGAACGGTAAAATCGAGTTAAGTTGTAAGTTGTTAATTAAGTTGGCTTAAATAGAACGCGATCCTATTTTTTAGCGAGT
>JAOTAV010079859.1:0-37510 GCA_026546445.1 Cyclargus thomasi | reverse complement strand
GCCAAATCTGTTCTGCCGTTCTTGAGTTATAAGTGGTGTAACTAACACGACTTTCTTTTATATATATATAAATAGATAGATTACGTAATAGTGTGAGGAGTACAGTAGTGTAACTATGTCATTTTCTTAAAATCAAATTCGTCTAACATAATGCGACATGTTTACGCTTGAAATTAGAAGTGATAATGGATTGTTCTGTTGAAGTCACACTTACCATGGTATTTCCAACTAGTTCAACATTAATGAAACTCACTTTTCACTTGCACTGTTTCCACTATATTCCCTATAATTTTTAATTTATCACAATTTTATGATAAATACACGACCGGTGTATATGTATTTCGAAACTGGTCGTGTATTACTCATAAAAATGTTATAAATTAAAAATTACAGTGAATATAGTGAAAACAGTGCAAGTAACAAGTGAGTTTTATTAATGTTGAACATGAATTTCTACCAAGAACCAACTATACAATCAAATACTTATATTTACAAATAGTGTTTCAGCGCGCAGAATGCACAGATATCGGGTGTTAGAAATCTTATGTTTAGGAAATTGAGGTTTTTTTATTATTATTTTCATTATTTTTACGACTTCTATCACAACAAACTTGGTATTGATAATTGATATTGGAACGTCGCAACAATAACTAAAGGTATCTGTGTCATGTTTTTGCTTAAAGTTAGTTAAAATGCTATATATAAACACAAACTATTTGGAACTAACTAAGTTTCTAAGTTCAGACGCATTGTTCAGTTGACAAAAGCGAGTTTAGTGTGCGAGTGACCTTGTAGGCTACTTGTGAGTTGTGACAGGCATTTGCTGAAATATTCATTTATATTCAAGTACCGTTGAGTAAATAATTTAGTAATTTTATATTAAAATCAATTCATTAATATTTAGGACGAGAATATTACGTGTTATTTATTCTTGAACGATTTTTATAAGTTTTACTAGAATAAAAATTCTTAAATACATAGCAATTTTCGGTGTTAACAGTCATTCTACTGTTTGCCACCGTAACTTATGTTGATGCGTGTAGGACCAAATTTGTTAAATGCAAATTATTATTATAATAATGGGCTAAAATATATACAGAAGGACGAAAAATATTTGAATTCTGTTGAGAAATGAGTAGATATAAGCGATTTAAGTTTTCTACTCATCTCTTTCTCTCAAAACGTTATTTAGTATGAACTTTGTATGCAGTTTATTGACTGTGACGTAACAATCAATATCGGACCTCTCACTACTTTACTTTATAACTGACTACTTTAAAGGCTTGTTACTTTGTTGTTTTCAATTTTATTAAAAAACTGATTGGACTACATCGTTTTCCTATGAGGATAGATTTATTTAAAGAAAGAATAAAAAATCATGCATATCCACTTTACCTACAGTTACGTTTTACTTACAGTATAGAAGTGCCGTCTACTAATAACGTATAACTTAGAAAAGTTATTTCAGGAAAGTTCTGTAAGATTTTATCGATGCTAATCGAATGCGTCCAATTTGATTCTAAAGTAGGCACCATGCCAGCTCACTTAAGAACAGGCTTTGGAGCGAAAAGAATTTTAGCACAAAAGCATAGACTACCTACTCATATAAAATGATGACTTTCATATTTAACGTAGTTTGTAATGTTATAATTTATAAGGAAAAAGTATGAAAAAATCTATGCGAAAGAGTTTTCCTTTCAGCTACGTGGTACGTCTTGATGCTTAGTCACCTAGTGTCGTGTCGTGTCACTTTAGTACGGTCTCACATGAAAAGTACTATCAGGTAAGTTGATACAGAACCAGATTGCTGATGTAAGTAAGTTGGTCGCGTTTTGTCAAGTCCAGGCGAGACAGGTCACGGCTTACATGAAAATTGGAATTGACTAGACCAAATAACGTAGGCGCTTCAGGTGAATTTGTACCAATTTCTTCGATGGTACATTTACTATTTTTCGATTTATCATTCAACCTGAAATTTGCAGAAAACGCATCGCTTTCTAATATAGAGCTATTAATATAGAGCGATAGAGTGGTTAATAGTTCGAAATTAAAAATTCTAAACTACTCCACGGTGTTCGCTGAGCTTAAACACAATTGCCACAATAATTAATGTTTTGGCCTTAAGTTTGACACAAATATATTTTGTTAATCTGTCATGTTCTGTCCTTGCTCATAACACGCTTTGTTTGAAGTAAGTGTTGTCGATAAATGTAAGCTACAAGGACTTCTATTTTATATAAGTTAACATAAAATATCTGTTATGTCTGCAAAGTATTGGTGAAATAAAAATATATATCTTCTATGCAATTACTAGATTCCTTAATCTTAAAACAAAATATTTGTAGAGAAGACACATTTCTCTACAAATATTTTATGCAAAGTGGCAATTAGATGCACAGTCTCGTAATTAGCTCCTTAAATATTTTAACAAGCTTAAAACATCTTGCACTTCGTAGTATTAAAACTTAAATTTCACTGCGAAGTAAACTTAAATCTATTTAAAACTCGGAGATGCGCCATCCATACCAGTAGTTTAATATAAATCATTAAACGCCAGTCCGAAGTATATTTAAAAGTTCCGACGTCTAGTTCTGTAAAAATTAAACTTCTCAAACGAAATCGAAGCCGGGAGCGGTGGAGAGCGCTTATTCCAATTGCGTTCTGCCTTTTGTATTCGACTTCATTTGCTGAACTTTAAGAGGCAAATACTTTAACTTCCCTTGAAGATTTGAAAGACGCATTGTTGCGCTCCTTCTAAGTGTATGAACACAGTAGGGGGATGTTACGCGGCCGAACTTACTATCGAGCGCATTTGCCTGATATGACAGCCGGAAATACGCTGCCTATAGTTTTGTATAGACATAATAGCTCCTATAATTAGCTCCTTAAAAACAAAAAAAAAATAAAGCTGCCGAACTTACGTCCGTCGGAAGTTCAGTTACGCTATATCGGTAAATCATTTCTTGGTTGTGTGTCATCATTTAAAATACATTGCAGGCGTAGTCTTGTGGAACTTCGGTCGCGTATCTTCGGTCCAGTGTATTTAGACACTTACTGTTACCTTTATAACGATCTTTGAAAGAACTCATCGCCGCCACCTTCGAAAAGGAATTGTATAATTAATTCCGTTAGGAAAATACTTTGAACATTTTTTTGCATTTTCATTTCAGGTATCTCTCTTTATAAAACTGTTTTTTACTGATTTCGTTTAGCGTTCAAATATTTCTTTACGACTTTAATCATAGGAATAAATTAGTTTTCGCCTTTTTATGTGCTAGTTTAATGCATGCAAAAAGCTAATAAACGTTCCAAGAAGTCCTCTTTTATTACGTACGGACGAATTTAATTTAGCTATATGTGTTCTTTTTTTGATGGCAAAACGAAACTTTAATGAAAAGAAGGGACCGCACTCATGTTATTAATAGGAAAGTTTTGTTTTGTCCTTCCTCCGGGCTTTAACGAAGCAACCAATTTTTCGGTATAGAATTATTAGAAAGAATAGATTAACTTTGGATTTCATTGATCTTGGAAAAACAGCATGGCAGCTCCTAAAGGAGGAATATTCGTATTTTTCCGCGATTTCCAAATTCCACGCAAAACGAACCTGCAAAAGTTAGTACTATTTGGGCCGTATTTAACAAAATAATTTTGAGATGCTGTTTTCATTTATAATAGTCTCTTTATTAATGAAATCAGCATCTCGAAATTTTTCGATTATGCTGTTAGTATTCAGTGCTGACCATAGGCGTATAAAGTGGGGGGAGCGGGTGGGCCGTGCTCACCCCAGAATGATCTGGTGAACACTTTTTATGCCGGAAAATTGTATGGTTCCCACGGGATAAACGAATTTTAGCGTAACGGAGTTGCGGGTGTCATGTAGTTTGTAATATTTTTATGTTACTGGCCAAAGCCACAGTTAGTGTTGATACTAGTAACTGAGCTTAAAAAAGGGGCTCATGCCCCCTGAAAAATGGGTCTAGATACGTCAATGGCGCTGAATATAAATACGAACCTATATTTCGATATCGATCGGTTATATATCGATTCGGTGGTCGGTAGAATCCCTTTCTAGATCCGGCCACTAAGCCGCGATATATGGCCACTTAAATGCCCCAAAAAACTAATCTAACTTTCCAATTTCCTGTTTTACTTCACCGATTGTATGAAGTGGGTAAGTTCGCCCTAAATACTTACGCTGTTTACTAACATTCGATTCGTATCACGTACGAGGTTGTTACGAATGTAAGGCGATTTCTCGTATTAGCTACAGCGGTCGAGGCTTGTTATGTTCCTTTTGTTTTTGTAAACACGGCTTCGACCTTCTCGTATATGAAGTGCACTATGATGCCCTCCGTCGTGCCATGTCTCGTTTTTCATGCGGGAATCGTTGTACCAGGATAGTAGGCAAGATAAAAAGTCCATCTCCGGGACTCAACATTTCTCCGTACCAAATTTCAGTAAAATCGATTTAGCCGTCGAACAGACAGAGCGATACACTTATTATAAATGAATAAATAAAATAATATTAGTATGGAAGTATGGATGTATAGATTCTCTCAGCTTTGTTGCGCATCATCTGTGGCGCGGCAACATTCTTCCGGGACAAAATATCCTCTTCGGGGCTCAAAGTGTCTATGTACCAAGTTTCATTACAATCGTGTCGTGATCATAGCATGAAGAATTAACGAACTGACAAACTATTTTGCAACGTACTTTCTTAGATATCGAACCAAAGGATATAAGTCTTGTTCGTCGACCCCGGATGTTTAAGACGCTTTAATCGAACAAATAATAAAAGTTGCGAGCAAAAGGTTTTTACTTGACAGTTTATCCACCTCGGGCATGCGCAACAAAGTTTATATTAACTCACAGAATGAATACAGAATTTGCCCTCGTTCTAGCGAATAAATTGTAGCTGTGTTGTTTCAACAACAATATTATAATGATTGTAAAACAATAACCGTTTATTTATATACAGAGCGAGCGGTAACAGGAATAACCCGTTTACAACAACAACAAAAACATGAAGAGATAATAATTGTGATTCTTTTGCGAACTTAAGAATTATTTGCAGTTTGACTGTTGGTTGAGCACACGCGGGACTAAGTGTGGTTTATTTTGCAACTTTTATTGCACCTGCGAGACAAATAGGTACGGTCGGCAAGACTAGACGTTTAATTCCTAAATGTTTGTACCATTTCACTTTAAGGAGGCTTTTATAACGTTTATCTGTTTTAATACTTTAGAGTTTAGTTATAACAAGAACTATGGAAACTTTGTGTCATTGGGGATTTTTGTGAGCTATCGTCAAACATTGATATAACAATTTTTTAACATTATTTTTCAGCCTACGTTAAATGATATTACTAGTATAAGTATAGTAGTAGTATATTAATATTCGACGGAATTGTTGCTGACTTTACTTACCTAGGTACGTAGCATAGCTGTTGTAAATATGTTTCACCGCATAGAGTGGTACAACAAATGTTCAGAAAACAACTCCTGTCTGAAAATATTATTCCAACTTCCAAGATGGCTACGTGGAAATATGAATTTTTAAAAATGGAACTTTATAATCTAAAATCTTTATAAAGGCTATTGAAAAGGAGGATTTAAAATGGCAGACTGAGATCAGTCTGGGGCGAAAAATTCTTTGTATATTAGCAAAATGTTCCTTTTTCATTTTTCGAATCTTTTGTGATAGTAGTGGTGAAAACAGCTACTTTTGAATAATCTTCTTCAGTGTTTTAGAAACTTGTATAACCGTATTATCATAGCTTGTTCTAAAATAACCTAAAATAAGATTAACAAAATAATCAACCTAAGATAATATTAAATGTGGAACACAATTTCAAAATAAACCAGAAATATTGGGCGCGTGCGAAAGACATAAGAAAAAAGTAGTTCCAAAGGGTGTGACCCGGCAAGAGGTTCTGCCTAAGGCAATTTACTTCCACATGTCGCTTTCTACGTGCCCCACAAATAAAAAGAAATATCTGTATATCTCTTGAAGCCGTTACTTTGTCCCAAAATAATCAATTTAGAGCCGACTTATTTACGAATTCTTTTTACGAATGTCTAAGGAGACGTAAAGTGATGAGATAGGGAATTCTTTTTGAAAAAGGTGTTTTTTTACGAGACAATTAGATACCAAGGTGTGATATGCCAATTTCCAGGTGTTTGTTTGGATTAGGATTAATATGTAGGATGTCATTAGTTAAAACAAGTCAGCATTATTTGAGTATAGTCTGGCTAATATAAATTGAACCTAGCATTTATTTTGACTAGCAACATTATTCCGATGCAGTCTTTTGTTTTCGGATAAAATTGATTTCATGATTTTGATACTTGATAATGAGTGTCATTACATTTATGATCTCTTGGTTTCTTATGTTAGACATAACTTATTATTAATCTAAATAAATTATATATTTATTAAAGATGTATGAAAATACCATATAATAATAAATGGGAAACAGGATTTTGCCCCTCCATCGAGTATTAATAGTCTGATTTTGATTATAGCAAATGCATGGCATATATAATTTGAAAGACAAATAAATAACTAAGTCCTATAAATCTCAATAAGCATAACACTTTACTTTGTACAAAAACTTACATTGAAATACTCGTGTTTAGTTCTCAAAACGATCAAATCTCTTTTGTCACTACAATTGAGTGTCAATACCATCAACAGAATTTTTGAATTGGAAGGTTTTGGTTGGTTGCTTGGTTCAACTTATTGTAGCCAGATTATCGCTTCGATGATGGCTTCGTTTATGTAATTTATTATGGAATGATGCAAATTGAATATCATTTATTTAATAAAATTAATATTAATTTTAGATAAACGAGTTTGGCATTAAGATAAAGTAGCGTTCCATGCAGTGGCGTAACTACAAGGTGGCAAGCCGGCTAAATGCCACGGGCCCTCAGCCGGAAGGGGTCCCCGATTAGCCCCCCTAGACAAGTGGCAATCTATTAATTTTTACAATAATCGCTTGACGTGTTTTTGTATTGGATTGACATAGTGGAACGAAAACGAATTTGCCACGGGCCTCGAACGGTATAGTTACGCCACTGGTTCCATGTCATAATAAAATACCAAGGCGAGGCCTGTTACAAATTTCAATACTAATTTGCTATACTTTATGATGCCGGTATTCAAATTTCATTTATTTAGCACCTAATTGTAGTTTGCCATATTGAATTAATTATTTAAATATTTCGTCTTGAAAAAAAAACCGGTATCGTACTATTTTAATGTAAAGAAAAACAATTTTCATTTATTGCGCGGGAACCAAACTTTACTTTCTCTTTTACACGTCAAAATCGGTTTAGTGGTTTGGGCAAGAAGAGGAAGAGGAGAGACAATTTCGAATTATTGAGTAGGTAACTATGAAAATATGATCCTATGAGGGTTAAAAATGTCTTCCTTTTTTAAATTTACGTTGCTAAAGCAGCGGTATAAAACTAGTGATGAAATATTGCGCGTAGCCTAATATTCTCCGGCTAATTTCGGAGAATGACTTTAATATGGCTTCTTGGTAAGGTTTTCACTAGAATCGAATGAAATGTTGATATAAAGAGAAAAATGCTATTATACTGTGATTGGAGCAATAATCGAATTCCGAAATAAAAGCGTCTTCGTATTGCCAACAAAAAACAATCAAGCAAAAATATTATTCGACCTCGAGTCAGTCACCTCTTCAAACTTCAATCAAAAAATAAAGTCTGTTAGAGTACCCAAAGCGGACACAAAATATTTTTTATCCCGGAAAAATGTACGGTTTCCGCGCGGTGAACACATTTCTGTACGGAAATGCGGGCATCGATAAATCTCATACTTGTGTTTGTAACAAAATTCGGCATAAGCGACTACGTTAAAGGAAAAGAAGCTTTGTGTTCAGGGGGACTTGAGAATGGTTTACATTCAAAAATCTAGACCAACAGGACAGCGTCTGTCGGGTCTGCTAGTATATTATTATTATCTATACATTATATAATAAAATAGAAAAATTGGCGCGTCTGTACGTTTTATATTCGTATAATAGGGGAAATTGAAAGAGAGCCAGTTGACGGACCTACGTCATTTGGTCGGAATATCTCAATTCCGTGTAAGTCGTGATCCGTCAACTGAGTTTGACATAACCCAGCCAAATTACTTAGATCCACGATCTGTATCTCTTTCTCTGATTGAACAAAATGATCAACGTGTATTGCTAAGAAACCGTAATAGAACACAAATCGCCAAAAAAACTTGTGTTTATCTGTTTGTACGCGCTGCTTTCTGGAGCTCCTGGAGAATAAATCTTTTTGTGTTTATTAGTTATTAAGTTGAAGCAACATATAGGATACATTCTATCCCCGGAAAATGTATGGTTCTTTCGTGATATTCAAATTTTCGCGCAACGCTGTATTGTATACTTACTTGGTTTTTGCAAATAAATAAATAAAAATAAAATAAATAAATAAACTAGTATAATATAAAGGACTGCTTACTCAGTCGCGGCCAAGGAATACACAGAAATAAAGTAAAAAGGCCTTATCTTAAGATCTCTCTGACAACCTGTGCGTAGGGGAGATTAATATCGTCAGACTCGCAGGTGGTAATGCTGAATTAAATTTATAAGCCAATGATTAAATCTCAGTACAAAAATCCGAAACACGTATAAATAATTGCCTTGGAGTACCTTAGGATAACTACGAATTCGTTTACGAAGACTGAAAATTGCTAAAAGCGTTTAATTAATATTTATTCGTTTGGATAACTAAATGCTAATGCTATCGCCCATACTAATATTGTAAATAGGAAATTGTGTTTGTTTGTTTTTCCTTCCCGGAGGAACAATTTCCGGAGCAAAATTGGTTGGACTTGATTTTTGCGATAGGTTTTGTTTAGAAAAATTTTGTTTTTCTAAGACCAAAAGTAGCCTATGTTACTCTTAGGGCATCGGGATCGGGTTTATCCGAAACTGAAAAATCCGGGAAAGTTTTGGGCATCCTAAAAAAACCCTGTTTGAATAAAACCTGGGTTTTTCGAGTTTTTCCGGTTTTTCTCTTTTACTCTACATTGTTACTAGAATGTTATCTGAAAGCTTAATTTTGCTTTTTGCAAGCTTAATTAAAATAAAAATATTTACAATTTCACTTAGAGGTACGGTTTGTTATGTTGTTTTCATTATTTGAAACAGTTTGTGAGAAACATAGTTGTTACAAATATTTAAGGCAACAACGATAAAATTTTGTATTCTAAGATTTGCTTTGAAATGTTACATAATAAGAGGTAATTAATTTTTTGTGAGTTAATTTAATAAGAGTGTTTTTTTTTGAAGCCATTCTTTATTTTAATTTTATAATAATTTTTCACTAAGTCCTGGAGTTGCAGAAAAATAATTTATATAAAATATTATTATAGAGTACTGTTTGTTTTAAATTAAAAAAAAATCTAAAAGCTCGAAAAGCCCGGTGCAAACATCCCATTCGCGAAGAGTTTCCTCACGGATTAGCTTCTTCGCGAATGAGACCGGACAAAGGTCGTAGTGCGGTTTCACCCTCAGCTTCAGAGGGCTTCTCTGACCAGCTCGTCAGCACGCTCGTTACCCGTCAATCCTGCATGTGCCTTGACCCAGAACAGAAATATTTCTTTGTTCTGGCTCAAAGCACTAGCGATGTTCGTTTTAGTATGTAGAGCTATCTTGTACATAGTACCAACGCTACACACCGCCTAGATTGCCGCTCTCGAATCAGCCTCCCCTCATTAGAAACCAAATCATTTGCGATGAATCAAGACTAGATTACACTTTAACGATCACACTCATATCGATGTGAACTGACCCTAAGTTTATAATGTGAACTCTGATATAGTGTCGAGTTCGAGATTACTTTCAAACTTTGTATAAAATAGGTTTCGATTTAAATATTATGCGTTCGTCAGTTGATACATAGCATAATTTATATCCAGTAGACCAACTCTATACTAGACTGTCGGAGTAATACGCATACCCAAAATTTTTTATTAATTGTTTTTTTTTATATTACGGTCAAAGCGGAATAGTTAAATGTAATGTCGTGGGTGCATAAGCACATTGCGGCGTGAACTGACACACCGCACGATACGCGTAGATATGCATTTCTAAATTTGACGCGACGAAATGTGTAGATATGCATTTTTGTATTGCATTGACAGACTTCAATTGCTTGAGACGTCATTCAAGTGACAATATCTGTCAACTGTCAATGCGATTAAACGTCAACAACAATTAAACGCGTACCTTCGCGTCATATTGTGCTGTAAATTGATCCTTAAACTGAGTTGAGCATTGAGAATTTTACTTTAAGAACACGCCAAGTTAGACTACTGTTTATTGATATTGCGGTTGAAGCCTGGCGTGGAAGTCAAAAGTTAAACTTCATTAAGCTAGCTTTAGCTTAGTTGCACGGGAACTATATAAAAAGTTTTTTCTATTTATGAAACTTATATGGAAATTGAGTTTAGTATACAGTATTTTAGTATACAGGGAGAAAGGATTTAGTCGTTATGGGAAAGAAGGGTACACTCAACTTTCATATATTTTTAATATCAATATTTGCAGTTTCTCTAGCATTCAAAAAGCTTTAAAAATTAACAGAATTGTCAGAGACGGTTTCATAAATAAATAAACAGAATAAGGTTGTATTTATTTTTCTTACGGCAAATGTTGTTTCACGAGTTGCCTTGTGTATGTACAATTGAACAACATAAAATTATTAATATTATTAAAAGCTGTAAGCTCCCTTTTTTCTTGTAGACTTCTGAAATAACATATTTGTATATAAATACAAGCATAAAAAAATAATTACATAATTTTATTTATAAATCTGAGCATGTTAGCAATATGTTTTGTACGAGGATCTACTGTTTGTATAGTTACACTGTGCATCCGTTGCAGATTTTCAGTAAATAAAACTAAAGCCTCTATCACACGCGGTATCAAGGGGATGTTCAATATCACGTCTGCCGGTATTGTGAGGCATGACGTCGTAAAAGACATTAGCACGTGCCCCGCCGCGCCCCTCGCCCCGCACCCCTTGCCCCGCGCCCCCGGTGGGGCAAAAGGGATAATACATGGCGTTTTTGTAATGTCCCTATAAAGTCGATATTGAGGAGGAATTCGGCAGCGCCGTCATTCTTGGCGTACACACTAGGATAAGGCTAATAGGGAACTGAAATGATCGTGGATGCTAAAATCGTCAAAATCAAGATGAACACTTAATTTTGGCAAGCTATTTCCAGAAATTCGGCAAAATAGAACAAAACAGTACAAAATTTACAATTTTCTTGCATTCAATTTACTTCATTATAAAATGAAAAAAGAGATAAAAAAAAAACAAATAAAACATAAATTTCCTTTTAGATTTAATTCAGTTTTTGAATTTTCCTAGTATGCCTTTTTAAAATCATAATTTTTCTTACCATTCGGCTACTCACCAATCGAATTGTATGAAAAATGTTCAGTTTGTCATCCTCGAGATGGCTCCTGAGGATGATGAGAGCTTTAAGCTTTACACTGTACTTTTTTTACATCTACCTATGTAGCAGTTCTCAGTTTTTCCTGCCAGTGTTCAAGCTGTACAACTAGCCTGACTTCCTTAAAATACTCAGCGCTACAAGCTTTTAGAAACGTATATGATTTACTCTATTGCGAGAAAACGACATTTATGTTTTTCGAGAGTATGTACATATGTATGTATGCATAATTGTTTAGCACGCTCTGTAGCCTAAACGGCATGATGAATTTTATCGTATGAGTAATCATTAGATGCGTCTTGATATCCCAAGCGATACTGGGTACATTAAAAAATTTAAAAATTCAAATGGCGGATTTTTTAAATCAAAATAGTCAGGTTCCAATATTTTTTTACAAATTTAGGTCGAGTAAGGTATCAAAATGAAGAGCTTTAAATAGCCATCCTAAAAATATATATAACTTGATGTTGAAATTAGTTTTTGCATTTAGCTTGTTTCAATAAAAAAAAAATTAGTCATCAAGTGTGTACGTAACTTTATATAACCAATATTAAGGCTTGACCAATTTTGATCTGCTGTAACTGCGGTAGTTTAAGTAAGGTATGACATAAAAGTAAATAGATACTTTTATTAAATTATCGCGTACTTCGGCTGGATAATAGAGTACATTATATTATATACATACTCATCTGTAGGTGCTGCAATTTTTAAAATGGTAGTTTAAATCGTGGAAATAAAAAGCGTTAATTTATTATTTTAGACATCTGTTGGCTAGTTTTAATGTAAATTATGTAAAAACCGGCCAAGTGCGAGTTAGACTCGCCAACAAAGTGTTCCGTACCAGTGCAAAGCAAGAAATTGGATAAACACAGTTTTTTAATGTATTAAAAAGTTTAAAATTTGTAAAAAAAATAAAATTATGAAATCTAAAAATTTATAAAACAAAGTCATAAAATAAAATTTGATGGGTGGGTATCGCACCATGGTCTCTTCAAACTTAAGCAAGCACCCTACGCCACGCCACTGATGACGAATGCGTCGAATTTATCGTTATTATTATGCATATTATTATGGAACAAAAACCCAGAAAACTGTTTGTTGTATTAGAGACACCTTTAAATATTTAATTTATTTTGTTTTTAGGATTTGTTGGTATAGCGGCAACTGAAATATATATTCGGTGAAAATTTCAACTCACTAGCTATTACCGTTTTAAGATACACCCAGGAGACAGACGAACGAACAGCCAGACAGATAGATATCGAAGTCTATAGGAATACGGTCCCGTTTATACCCTAAAAAGAACTTTTTGAGAGAGATAAAGTTTTTATATGGGTGTGTAATAGTAAATACAAAAATGTTACTTCATATTGCTTACCTATAAAAAAAACTTTTCTTACTAAATATTAAAAATAAAACAGAAAAAGATACCGTCTATTGACATTTAAATGTTATCTTTTCTTAAATTACACTCGTTGCAAAGTCCCACCGTTTTCTAAATGTCACGCGTATCTACCGTTAAAATATTGAAACCTTTTAGCCGTCGACAGGTAAACAAAATGTAAATAGCAACACTAAAATTTAAATACGCAAAGACTGCTAGGTATACGTTTTAAGTTTTGTGCACATTATGAGGTGTTGCTTCTTATCGGGTCGGAGCGTAGTGCGATAGCGAATCTAGTACTGTCGAAATCACCATGTCATAAAATCCTGCTGAGGCGGAGCCCTAGTCCACATGGTATATAAGCAAATTTACAACGCATGACAAACTATAGTCCCCCACATTGGTTCGATAGAGTATGCGGTCTACAAAAATACATCAGAACCTCGATAGTTTAAACCTTAGTAACTTCAGAAAATCACTTGTTTCTCATCCCACTGCAACGTAGCTACCCGTGTATAAGTAAAAACTCCTTAAATATGTTGTGTTTTCTACGGATTTGTCGAGGTTCTACTGTATAAATTATATTCGAGAGATCTGAGCGTACTCATGCGCCGCGGTACGGCCCATCATAAGTTGCGGGCACCGTAAAACGCAGGATTAGAGTAAACACATGTAAGTGGAACGCTTTCGAGGAATGCTTTTAGCCGTTCTGAAAAACACAGCCTGTACTATTACGGTGGTTTCTTTGAACACAATGGCTCAAAGAATGTAAACACGCGGTAGTCATTTAATTAAATTACTCAGAGACTCTATCTTCAGAGTTTTCTTTGAGCTTCAAGAAGCGCCACAAACATTTAGGATTGTTAGGTAACGTTGTATCCAGTTTACAAATGTTTTAGGTAAAGAAGACTCTGTGGCTTATTTTTTTTTTTTTGCTCATAATATTAATGTTGAATTTCGCATGGGTTCTTCACTAATAATAAAGGTACTAGCTATTACTTGCAACTATGTCAGCATGAAACTTTATTAATTATCCCGTTTTTATAACATGTGTTAAAAAACTGCTCGTCTCCGGTCGTAGCGTGATGTTGAATACCCTATAGCCTTCCTCGATAAATGGACTAACCGACACATTAATATTTTTTTAATTTCAAGCCACTAGTTCCTGAGATTAGCATGTTCAAAAAAACACACACAACCAAACAGCATCATCAGCTTTGTATTATTAAGTATAAATAAAAAGTACTTTAGTGAGTAAAACATTTACTACAAGAATTAAAAATTAAAACTAAAGGGCATAAACACAAAGCTATTTACGTTTTACATTGAAACCTCTTCGATATTTATTTTATTAAATATTATATTATATTATTTCGATATTAAATGTATATTTATTACATTTGTAATCTGACATCACAAAACTAAGGACCACTTATGATGGTGATGGTTCCAAACAAATCAATGAAGGCACGAATACTGAATTTAATGAGTAGTTATAATTCATCATAAGAAACATTAACAATAGCATCGTGGTATAACTCACAGTCATCACTAACTTGGTACATGATATCTGAAGAGGCGGCCGGGAGCAATATTTAGGAATGTGGTCGGCGCGCCTATTGGGGCCAGCCGCACCATCCTTGAAAGGCCACATTCCAACTCTTTACGGTCTAACCGCATTTCCTTTGACACGAATTGACACGAAAACCACAGTATAACATACAGTAGACTAACTGACGTATCCTTGAAATGATGTAGAGGTTAATTTAATGTGGCCTAAGGCTGTTGTTGGCGGCTTATCGTGTTTGTTATAGTTGTGTTGTTTTATAGCCCAGCGTAAATAGTGGCTCTACCATAGCAATAATATTAAAATTTGCAGCGCCTCCAGCGGTTACTTATGGAACTAAATTTAGCATATTAAAAATTTACGTAGCCGGTATCAAGATTATCTAGTATTGAGTTATCGACTAATACTATTGCTTTAAACTCATGGTATATTACTACTACTTACGTGGGTCTATAAAACAAGACAACTGTAACGAACATTAAGTCAACATAGAGGTAAATTTTATGGCGACTCCTTACGTTGGAATAATGGATTACTTAAGTGATTAAAACGTGTAGGGGCGTTATAACACACAACAGATAATGGTGGCAAAAAATTTCATGTTCCATTATTTATGTACTCTTGAGTTATGCCAAATTACGCGTATGTGTGCACCAGATTTGGATAGTGGACAAAATCAAAATCTTTTTATTTAAAATTCGTACTTTAAGTACACTTTCTGAACGTCGAGACTACGGTGCCTACCACCGGATCAAGAACTAGCCCTTCGATCTTTTACCAAAAATATGGAAAATAACAATAATATGTCTTAAAGTTAATTTAACAAACAATAATTGTTTTAAATACATTAGTAATTGTAAGTTAAAATATTATGTATATATTACAATGTATTTTAACTTGTTTCTGAAATACATAAAAAAGGAAAAAAAACAAAGTTACATAATAATTGTAAGTAAAGACTTGAAATATTATGCAGAAGCAGCCTAGCCGTCATTCCACTCCCAGGATGTGCTGTCGATAGTAAAATCATAAACTTTATAGTAAAAAATGGACTATTCATATACTACTATATTTGAATATATTATGTACTATGTGCAGCCAAATTATTAGCAAGAACTTGATTACTGTAATTATATCCCTAAATAGTAATTATGTGAGGTTTAAGCTACAAAAAGTGTATTAAGCTCAAGGATTATCGGGGCTAAACGTCGTATAACCATAGAGGAATTATACATAAAAATAATTGTCAAGTGAAAATTATAAAGTATTTGGTCTATGGTATAACTAAAACACCAGTAGAGTAATTAAATTGTGAGCGTATTCGTGACATGATAAAACGATTATACTTTAGTCTTTTTTATGATATTTTAGGGGGCAAACGAGCAGACGGGTTACCTGATGGAAAGCAACTGTCGTCGCCCATAGACACTCGTGACATCCGAAGAGTCGATTATACAAGTTTTTGTTAGCTGACACGTGTTCCTAATTAACTTAAACGATGCGTTTTCCGATTTGCTGCAAAACGGCATTGAAATTACTAAATAGCCAAAATATGATTTACGTGGTGTTAGAACTTCAACAATGAAATGTATCTACACATCGTCTGGTCAAATAGCACCTTTTTGACAATAAATCGTAAATACACTTATTTTTTTTCTTTTACGAATACTTTGAACCTTCTTTGATACTTGAAGTCCAGGAATTACTTTGTTACCCATAATAAATATTATTATTAAGATCGTCAAAAAACATTATTTGTAACAAAGTATAATTATTTTTTGTTTCAGAATATCCTGGATAAGTTCAACCCTGGCGCGCGGCAGATGATCACTGCTGGCAAGGCCTACCTGAAAGCGCTACATGGTAAGTGCAAAATTACCTAATTTTTCTGTCATTTAGTACTTTGTAGGTATATGTTATTAAAGCTGGGAACGTTATTTAAAGCGCGAATAGTATTTACCCCACTGGCAGAAGGGCCTAAAGCCCTAATCTCGTCTACAGTGACTAATAATATAAAGCTGAAGAATTTGTTTATTTCTTTGACCGCGAATCTATACTAATAATATAAAGCTAAAGAATTTGTTTATTTGTTTGACCGCGTTAATCTCAGGAGCTATTAGTAGGGATGAAAATATTTTTGTGTTGTTTAGTCCATTTATCGAGGAAGGCTATAGGCTATATAACATCACCATACGACCAATAGGAGCCGAGCAGTCATAAAATATTGTTTTAAAAACCGGGTAATTTATAGTTTCACACTAACGCAGTAGCGGGCAAGGCTGCATATAAAAGCAAAAGGTGTCATATTACTCGAAAAACTCTAATCATAAGCGCTAGGAGTTCCAAACCTTCCATTTAGTTCTATTTAGGACGTTCACACATAGGCGGGAGGGCCTAAACATGCCCTCGTCTACAGTGACATCATAATCTTACGAGACGTAAACCCGCTCGGTCGTAAACAATTAATTTATATACGTGGAGCCAAATGGGTGCATCTATATGCAAAACCTCAGAGTTGTGTGCTTGTTTGGCTGCGAAACTGGGACGGGGAGAGTGCCAAATTGTCTGCCTGGCTTATCTGGCAGTAGACGCCATAAACACCGCCACGATTTAGCGACTGCTGCTAAACGCAATAATTGAACCTGTGAAATACCTTGTAGTCTATGTGTAGCTTTAAGGGAAATGCAGCGCCAACGAATGGTCAAGGCACCATTCTGAGTTTCGAAAATCTTCCACCAGTAACGGATAATAATTATTATATAATTAATAAAAACAAGAAATAAGAATTCTTCATTTGGGATTATAGTGTTACATTGTATGGTATAAAAAATCGTTCATCTTAACCGGTTAGTTTAGTAGTTATGCCAGTTTTACAAAAGTCGATGTTCACGGTACTTTTTTTTACTAACCACAAGCTTAGGGAAAAAGTCCTCGCTAGTAATGAAACAATAAAGACCATTCTATAACATAATTTTGTTTGCCTTATATGCTTTACGTTTTGACATACCTATATGAGATTAAACCTATCCCGCTAGCCGATGTATAAGCCTTAAGACGGAAATTTTAAAGCTAAAGGACATTTTAAAACCAAACTTGAGAAATACCTTGAATGTAGCCTAACTTGAAATGCTAGTCTATCTCTAGCTTTAAAACGGACATCTTGAAACCAAATTCCATGGATTTAAATTAAGAGATTCACCAACGAGTGCTCGACTGAAGGCAGCACGTTTTAACTAATCCAGTTGTTCTTAACCTTTTACTCCTGACCATTTGACAAAATTTATGTGACACCGCGGACCACTCTGTTGGTTTAACAAATGTGCTAATCAAATTACTATGGCATTTCAATATCTTCTCTAATTTATTGGGTACCTCAGAAACATCAACTCGCCAGATCACTTAAGCTGATTTCAGGGACCACTAGTGATCCTAGTAAACTAAACCTATTTCTTAACCGGTGATCCGCCCATCGGTTAAGAAACACTGAACTAACCCTCATATCTTGTTGTCTGGTAGTGTAGTCTCTGGCAAGACGAAACAAATCTTTACTAATATTATAAATAGGAAAGTGTGTTTGTTTGTTTGATTCTTCCTTCACGTCCAAACGTAGCAACCAATTACTTGATTTTTGGCATAGATTTAGTTAAATGTGTGGGGAGTAGCATAGACTACTTTTGGTCTTGGAAAAACATCGCGTTATTGAAAAAATCGAATCTTTACCAAATTTGGATTCCACGCGGGCGAAGGCGTGAGCAAAAGCTAATACAATGATAAATAGCCTTTTTATTATCTCATGTCGTGGACAGCTTTACGGACTTCCGTGCCTTTTGACGCAATTATTGCTGGCAAATTTGAGAGTAGGCATGCCGAATGACTTACACTAAATACAGCGGAACAATGAAAATTTGAGACATAATCTATAGAACAATAAATTGATTAGGCAGAATCACTGAGTATATAATGTGATTTGGTTTTTCTCGCTCGGCTAGTCAAAGTCGGATCACTGAATAGGACTTCTAAAGTACCGTGCCAAATTTTTGAGTACATGAAATTTTTAACCTTTAAAATATTTTATCAAATAAATTAACAACAATTACAGACACTAAATAACCGTGATGCTACTAATTTTAATATTATAATAGCAAGACGGGCGGTTTCGGAGTATAGAAACACTACAAAAAGCACTCTACTAGCTTTTTCCCTACGCTTGAGTGAAATTTGAAAATCGCGTAAAAATACGGTTATCTGTATAAGCCTCCTTTGGGAACGTAATGTTTTTCCAAGACCAAAAGTATCCTGGTCTATGCCATATTAAAGAGGAATTATACCATGTTACTCTCCTTTGACCATTCAATCTCAAAAATCAAGTCGATTAGTTGCTTCGTTAGGGCGTAAAGGAAGGACAAATAAACACACTGTCCCACTTAATGGTAGTAGAATACAAGACTACGATGTGCACACCATTACCACTCATAATATTGCGTTAGTAGATACAGATTCACCGTATCAAAAACTTTCCTTTCTAAAAATTGAATTGAAAAGTTTGGACCTTTTAATTGGAGGCAACAAACTTTTAGCGAAGGTAAATAAAGGTTTGATCTCGCTTTGACGTCCATTTTTCGGAGTGTTAATTAGAAACTTTTCGTTTATACGTGTAACTGAGAACTCAGTTTTTAAAACTGGACTACACTTTTTGGGATAAATGTATTCAAAAGTGCCTTTATAGTGCGGAGCGGCAAAAAATAAAGTCTTTTATTCATTATAAGGTTGTTTTGGCAAATAATATTTGTAAAATAAGACAGGATTTTAATACGACATTAAAGTAGAAAAAATTATAAACGAAAGATAACGAAAATTATAAAAAAAACTAGCTGTTGCCCGCGACTCCGTCCGCTTGGTAACTTTTCTCTTGATTTTAGATTTTTTTGCCTCATGGAGCCCGAGACCTTTCCAACGAATGCAAAACCGTCGAAATCGGTTCATGCGTTTTCGAGTTATAGCGTTAGGAAGGAAAACCCGACTTATCTTATTATATATAATTCTTCTGTGAGTGTGTATGTCACTGAACTTCTCTTAAACGACTGGACCGATTCTGATGAAATTTTTTGTGTGCGTTCAAGGGGATCTGAGAATGGTTTAGATTAACAAAATAGCTCGGCAGGACAACGTCTGCGGAGTCAACTAGTTTTTATATAATACATCTAGCTATGCTCTTTGCTCACGTCAAGGCGACTAGTAATAAAAAAACATACAACTTGTTAGTAATTAAGTGCTTAAAATTAATGATAACTTTTTTAAGGTTGAACTAGCCCTCAATGAAGCTCAGTGTTTTGTTACTCAATCATCTGTGGCGAATTTTAGCACCAGCCATAGTGTGGCCGTACTTTCTTGGTTATACGCTACTTAGTGAACAATATAAACAAATGAACCACGCCTCTAGATAACTGACAACTATAATGCATTCAAGATTAGCGGTATAGTTCATTAACCCCTTTGTTAAATGTAACATCTATCTCTCTATATAAACTGAGACTGTCAACAAACAACTCTTTTTACAATCGCGTTTTGTATGGAAATATTTTTTTTTTATACAGGGCTTAAATTAACCGTCTTATAATGCCGTCCGCTTAATATGCCGTCAATCTTGAGTGAATGAATAAAAAAATGAATAAAGTGGATAAGTAACGAAATAATAATTGAAATCTAAAAATTTGTACGTCCATCGCACTGAAATTCTGAACGGATTTAGTTAAAATAATTCTGCCGATATTGTATAATATTATGTAAGTAATAATATAAATAGATAAAATAGATTATACAAGATTTGTAATAACATAAGAAATTGTATGTTATAAACTTTGTTATAATATTTTTAAGCAACCTCCTGAACAAGAAGTTAAGTTTGTATTATGTACTTGGATGCTAAAAAAATTTTTAAATCTTCGAATCTTAGACGTATATGTTACGTTATACAATTAAGATAAATGCTGATTTAGATTATTGCAAACGTAAAATGCTCGGCAACGCCATCAATAAAAGCTTGTTACAAAAATAATAAAAATAAAAGCCTTACTCTCGTGCCTTCTTTTATCGAATACAACGTAATTTATTGCATTTGAGTCGCTCATTATAAACAAACAACGTTTATTCGTACACAAATTGAGTGTATTATATACGTCGGTGAACCCGCTACGGGGCGGCTTATTTTTTCACGTCGACCCAATTTTCGGCCATAATTCACGGGAACCAATAATAAAGTTCAATTAAATATAATTTATAATGGTTATTTGATAAGCTTTATAGCTTATTATTCGCCCACAATACACTGGAATTTAAACAGATATTCATATCTCTGAAGGTTTTAATTACAATTTTATGATGAAATAAATGTAATTTTTTTTTGTCACCAAAATATTAATATCACATCAATGAAAGTGATGAACGTCGATACATGTTCATAATTTTAAAATATATATTTTTATGATATTCACATCAGGTAACCCGTCTGTTCATTGTACCCCTAGTACTATGAACAGACGGGTTACATGATGGTAATCAACTGTCGTCGCCTACGGACACTCGTAACATCCGAAGAGTCGAAGTTCGTTCCCGGTCTTTTTATGATGGAATAGGGAATGGAAAAAAGGCGTAGGGAAAGAGGATTAGGGAAGTTAGGCACCAGTAAACTCACTGGACGAAACACAGCACAATGCCATTTCACGCCAGTTATTTGTGAGGCCGTGGTATCACTCTGTCGAGCCGGCCCATCTGTGCCCAAGCATGGCTCTCTCACGGAAAATATTCATACTCAATCTACATTATACCTTGATAATAATTTGAGGATTATTATTATCCTCCAAAATTGCTAAGCACTATGGTCTATTCTTTGGAAAAACACAAGAAAATAACAACCAAGAATAAATTTAAGTACGCTCTCAGCTGGTCGTTCAGTTCTTACCCGTACCTCGTACAATAGATTTCATTTACTCAGAGACTCTACGTTAGAGCTAAAAGCCTTTTTATAACCTCAAACTGTTTTGAAGTAGGAAATACGTTTGTATTAGCGTATTTTAGCGGGTCTTAGCGTTATTAGCTCAGCAATAAGAATCTTACTACAACTACTGTTCTGCACGATTTTATTGTATTAAATGCTTTTAAATAAAGTGATATATACGATCTGCTCTGCTTCGCGTATAAGAGTTGTAATACATGTAATCGTTTATCAAAATACCTTCTCTTTTAGAATTCAAAATTTATTTATTTATATGATAATACGCGAGCGGAAAACTTTGTACCCCTTTTTACGAAAGACGCGTAGACGTAAAAGCAGGGAAACAAAAATAAACATATATTTGATATGGTGGAGAAGCGTGGAATACCAATATTATTTTTAAATATGCTTTTACCTTACATATTCTTAATGAATAAAATGCTATACACACTACAATATTTTGACATGACACGATAATCATAAATGAAATATTTTTGACGTCTGTATTTTTTAAAATAAAATGTTATGGGCTAGTAACGAAACCATTATGCCAAATAGAAGTCTGTGATTGAATTGAAAATAGATAATAGTTGTTATAGCTCCTCTACACGATAGATTTAAATATTAATGGTCGAATTGGACCACAGGGCGACCTAAAAGTCTATTTTATTATGGTTCAGAAAATCTAACATTAGGATATTTTACATAAAAAGCTAAGAAGCCAATACGATGAATGCCAAAAATGGGGTCCTATGTCAAGTTAATAATGATATTTCTTTCCTCAGGTGCGGCCGCCGCCTCCCGGCTGTATGTGGACGCCGTGGGCAAACTGGGCCGCCAAGCCCAGCAGGGGACTTGGGGAGGATGCGCTGATATTGGTGAGTTGGATATATTATTAGGGTACAGATTTTTGATATTTTGTTTGCCAGACGGCAAAACAAAGGAGTACGCAGGTAGTGAGCAATATAATATAGGGTGTAATATAGCTTAGTTTTGTTACACCTTGTAGGAGTTTTAATTAACCCTTTAAATAGTATTTAATACTCTGCAAGATGTAAACTCTACAATATCATTCTGGTAAATCAAATTTCAAAGAATGAAAGAATAGAAAAACATCGTAATAGACGAACCTAAACAGCCACAAATACCGGAAGATTTTAATTTGTAAGTCATTGAAAATGACAATTGCAATTACAGGTACAGCGCTAATGAAAGTCGTCGAGGTGTACCGAGAGATTCAGGACCAACAAATGAATATTGTAAGTTTCATTCCATTTCATTCATTCCAATTTATTCGTTCATTTCAATTCATTGTTGAAGAAAGAATCGTGAAGAGCTTTAAATCATTAATTACTGTTAAATATTGTCGATGAGTATTGTGTACAGTCTTTTGTTTCGTAGTAAGAAAGTCTGTACTTTCATTATTTAGACTTAGAATTATAATAATAATGATTGAATTGCATTGTCTTGCTCTTTTCTTGTTTAAGATTTTTTTTATTCACCATCTTTGTTTTGTCTTATTTGCTTTATAAAGCTCTGATAAATACAATGTTTCGTATTAAAGTAAATGTTTTTATCAACTTTTGATTAAATATTTTTTATAGTAATGTTTGCAACCTTACAAGTATTAGGGACTATATTTGTCCAAGACTGCGGCAGCTGTTAGTTTTGACCTCTAGTTAATAAATAATGTATTATTATATTATTATACTACCAATATCAAATTGAACAAATATTAAATCCAATTAACTCCAACTGCACTAAATCCAAAACCGTAAAATTTACTATAACTATAATTCTCTACGAACTACATAAAAGATAAGAAGCAAAGACAAAATTTTTTATGGTATATTTATAGACCAAAATTTGGAATTTATTATTATAATTTTATACATCACCCGTAGTTGCAGCACCAACAATATAATTTCATAGTTTCCCATGAAATATTGTCGTAAAAACTTTTTTATTCGTGCGTTTGTAATAAATTTCTTTGTCCCAGCTCAAGGCGTTCTACGTCGACTTGTTGGTACCGCTGGAGACGAATTTGGAGAAAGACACCAAAGTTGTACAGGTTTGGAAACGCTCTATAACGGTTTTATGGGCAAGAATTTTACTACTCATTGAGTTTTTATTGCTATTATCAATTCTGAAACTTATGACGTGCAGGATTAATATTATTACTGTGGCGCCTGTTACGAATGAACTTTGTCATGATGTAGAAAGTGGTGCCTGCGACGTATTTGTCGACCGCATTCAAGTATAGGGCGCAGGTCTAAAAGTGAAACAGTTGACTTTCAGGGGATACTTTTACAGTTATAGTATGTGGCATTCACGCCTTGCCAGTCTGTGCAATTTTGTATCATGATACAGCAGTTTTTTACGGACATATTAAGGAGCAACTGGAAATCTGGAATTTCTGGAATTCAGCTACCGTCGCCCATTGACACTCGCAACGGAGAATTTTAAGATGCGTTAAGAAAAATCAACACCTATAAACATAAACCTAAGTTTTTTTATTATTAATAATAATTTAGTATTTATTAATTCATCAAAATTAATAATACATGTTTTTTTTTAAAAATAACTTAATTACATTAAATGATTTCACTTTATATAGTCGGAGCAGAAGCGATTCCTGCAGCAACACAAGCTGCGGTCGGAGAGCTACAGCAAGGCGGCCGCCACCATCAAGAAGCAGAGGAAGAAGAAGACAAACGTCACCAAAGTAGGATCTGCCATGGATAAAGAAATGAAGGTAGAATGCTTGTATTACCTTACGGGCTATGTCTGCATGTCTGCACATTTAATGATCACTTATATTTAATTTGATTAACCATTACATTTGATAACATCAATTATCTTTTTTAATTACGTCAAGTTATATTATAATCCTATTGAAGTAAGCTAATTAAACAATTCAAATTTACAAAATTCCAGTAATAAAATAACGTGGGGTAGTAAAAAATCAAATTGAATAATTTTCAGTATCTCAAGAGGATAATTAAGAAATATAAATAACCCTTCTAATTCTATTCATAAGCCTTTCGAAACTTTTTTGAAGGTCTCCGTAAATATTTATTTTACTCAGAAAAATCCTCTTTGCTAATCTCTCGGCTATTATATAGTAATAGGTTATTTGTACTGTAAATGAAATAAATTATTCTTTTATATATTTTCGCCATATAATAGAAAAGGGCTTATCTACGGCACAAGTTAAGATATTCTAAGCTGAATTGGCTGAGTTCTGGCCCATTTCGTGCTCGAAAATTGCCGTAAAAGTAGGCTATAATTGTTTTTTTTTTTGCGTTAACTGAAAACAAAAACACAAAATTTTTGTCCCTTTACTATCAACCCATTACTATTATTGATATCGATAGAACGAGGTTGCGGAACTCCTAAAAGTAACTTTTTTGCAATTTTGCTCTCGAGACAGTAAAGAATGAAATTCTCGTTGAAAAATAGTTAAAGTTTATGCTTATCTTTTGTGGTATTTCGTTTTGATAGTTGACATACAAACGATACAAGTTGGTAAGAACTTTAAAGAATTCCATTTGTCTTTGCAGAATATGCAAATCTTGGAGGAGGAGAAAACTAAACTGGACGCATTTTGTGAACAAAGCTTGAAGAATGTAAGTAAAGGAATATTTATCGTAACTTGTTTAAAATATATATTAAATTTTAGTTAGAAGATAGGTAGTTAGAAGTTAAGTCAGGCTTCTTTTTTTTAAACTTGGAAACTTTTTTTAACTCCTATATGAAGCACTGTTCACAACTCAAAAAAAATTGGAATTGGAATCTTCAGACTTTTTGATTTTTATTTAAACGTTTTGCCATCGGACACTGGCACATTATACATTTGTATTCTTTTCATCAGGCCATGACACAGGAGCGCCGTCGCTACGGCTTCGTTCTCGAACGCCAATGTTCGCTGGCTAAGCACTGGCTGGCTTACCACGCCGCTGGCAGCGCCGCCTACAACGCCGGACTTGATGAGTGGCTTGAGGTTTCTCGTACCCGCGAGTTCCTCCCATCCAATGTGGAGGCCATGTTCGTTAGCAGGATGAGGGTAAGCGCTTACCTAATGCAGGCCCTTGTATTGCTAGACTACGCTATAATATATTCGGCGTGGTAAGTGAGCGATATTCAAAAATTCGTTTCCTTCGCCGCCTTCGACTCTAGCATTTCAGATGTGCATTCACCATTATTGTCCTTATATTCTGAAATGTTAGTCATCCGCTTCATTCACTTACATGCGACGATTTTTAATTCAAATATTTATAAAAATAATTATACCCAAATAATCCTATAAATTTGGATGTACCACATGGCAATACGTAGAACAGTAGAAAGCTAATATAGCAAGCCTTCAGTGATTGCACTGTCCGATTCCCATCACTCCGTTGAAAATTGGAATCGAAACGCAATCACAGATTCACTACCAAATCTTCTTCAAATGCTATGCGATAGAGTAGCTATGTATGTATTAATACGCGATCAGAAAAAAATGTGGGGTACAAAGTTTTTACGAAAGACGCATGATGTATGATGTAAAAAAATGAATTTTCTCCCAGTTATAGTTGATATGGAGGAGGAGCGTGGAATACTAATATTATTTTCAAATATGCTTTAATCTTGCATATATTTCATACCTAAAACGCTACGCACACTACAATACGCATACTACAATATACATACAACATACATACATACAATATTTTGACATGACACAATAATTAAACACGAAAAACTCTTGTGTTTATGGTTAAAGTCTGTGTTTTTTTTATAATAAAAAGAAGTATGTGATAGATTATGGTTTTTTAATGGTTTCTTTAAAAATATAAATACAAAAATATTTAAATCTAAATATAAAAGTCTGTATTAAGTCTTCATACATAATATTATGTTTCAAATTATCTTCTTTGACTTAACCAGCTAAAAGACACATTATAAAATAGCACTTTCAGTCTGTGATATATTAAACCTCGTTAGAATGCGGAGATTCTCATTTAGATATATAATAAAAAACATAATAAGCATATAGATACTACAACAATAATATTGAGATGCATTTAATGTAAATTAGTCATTTATATGAAGACGACAAATGTATATTTTTACTAAGAGATAATAAGAAAGAGATACAAGATAAAGTGATGTAAAACATTTCCATGATAATACAAGCGATTACCATAATGAATGTAAAGATCAGTTTAACAAAACTGTTGCCGTTCCCAGACCTAACAATAGGCTAACATCTCACAATCTTACATACAATTAGCACCAATTAGATTTTAATTATTGGTTCATCTTTTTCATACATACAATAATTGTACGAAGCAAATTTCGAAAGCCATACGTAAAAATGCGGTACAGAATTTATTTTTAGAAACTTTAAAAATCCGCAACTTATTACACAACCCCTTTAGGTTGTTCTAGAGCGTTATTTAGGAGTCAAACACAAACCCTTTTGTTTTTATACACTTTCTTTAGCTATACAATTTCTCTTATCTTAATTTAACTTTTTGGATTCTATAATAATTTTCATTTCTAATTCCGACTCCATTCTACAGCAAGTATCATTCTGGGCCGACGAGGACGTATACGCCAGCCCGCGTATCGGTGATGATGATGATCGTGCCTCAGTCGGATCTGCTTTACGCAAGACTCGCTCTGTGGACGCTTCCTGCTTGGACGTCCGTTCCATCGGAGACCTGGGCTCCCCCTCCCATGGACTGTCCAGAGCCAAATCTGATTTGAATCTCCAGGCCACGCTGCATGATGATGGTAAGTAGTCTTTGAAGTGAAAATTTTTTCTTACTTAATGAAGCACACTTTTCTTGCACTTTTTCCACTACAATTTCTTAGATTTTTATTAATAAATTCACGACCGGTTTCGTAAAAGTCATCATCAGATGTCCTGTGACAACATGAACATAAATTTCCACCATGAGTCAACAGTACAATCAATCACATATATAAAAGTTTTTCTAGCGTAATACGCTTTAGGATAAGGAAAGATGATGTACGGTTTCATTGAAAAATCAGAAATCCTTAGGCGGAGAAAGTAGTATTTTTTACATCTTTCTACTCCCATAATGTACTCCATGGGGTAAAAAGTTTCCGGCCTCACCTAGAGATAAAACTAGCATGTCAAATTTTTGGCTTGTATTTTATATTACTGCTTTTTACTAACATATGTACATATAAATTTTCAACCACCGTATTCACAATATTAACCTTTACCCCCCAGCGACTATTATTTATTCCCTAATCTCTAAAAGTGGTTAAAAAATTTAACAGCGACAGGGAAGTCATCCATGCTGTAAATGAGTATTTTGAAGGACTTGCGGATCGGGCTTTAAGAATGCTATAACTGCATTTGAGCATTGTTATGAGAGCTGTATTAGCCTTGATGGAGATTAGGTTGAATAATAAAGCGATTTTTTTAAAAATTGGGCGATTTTCATTATCAGACCGGAAACTTTTTAATTCACCCTCGTAGCTTTTGTTTTAATTGGTGTGATAAACAAAATTGTTTAATTCAAACATATACTGGCAGTAAGTCATGGTTCAAAAAAAAAAAGTTAACGAATAAAAATGTGATCGTTGATATCCTTGTCCCAAAATTATGTAACCTACTGACAACTTTATTGGCGTACGCTCTTAAAAATCTGTACGAAAACTACAAAACAGGTTAAATTCCACAATAGCAGATGAACCTTTCGAAAAATTTATTGAATAAAGGGTTAATTCGCTTTTTATAATTCTAATTACAAACATTAAAAAGACCCTATCTTGTATCGTAGTAATATCATGTGATATTAGCACGTCGATTGATATTTCTCCTCGCTATATATTCTCATAAGAATCGGGAAAATGTCTCTACACAATTTGGGTGCTCCCAGTACATTGACAGAGACGGAACGACTTAATATCTGCATTCGAAATGGACAATGTTAAGCCTAATGAATACGGAGCACTACCGCTGAGCCCCAGTAATAGAGGATAATATTGACTTAGCAAATTACTCCTTAGTGGATCAGGCTATTATGTAACCTATTTAATAAAACAATATCGTAACGTTTTATGTTTGCACCATTTTAAGAAAGGTTTAGAGCCTAAATAGCTTCATTTCCAATTCATTGGGGACACAACAATTTGTGTAATAATTTTTAATTTTACATAATTTCGTAAGTACAATTCGGCTCGTTAGTTTAACCTTATTGTTGAGGATAAAACTGTAATAAGACTGAACAATAACGCTATTTCCTAGACACCGACATCCGCACTAAGACCCGTCCTACATCTCTTGCTCCACCGACCTGCACTTCGCGTGATCCGCCGCTGGCTCGAGCCCTCTACGCCTACGCCGCAGCTGGGGACAACCAGCTGAGCTTCCAGCAGGGAGACATGCTGGTGCTACTGGGAGACAGGACCAAGGGCTGGCAGTACGGGGAGAATTTGCGTACCCACAGCTCCGGGTGGTTCCCGCTGGCGTACACCGAACCAATCGTTAATGATGAGTCTGGGTAAGAGATAGTTAATAGATCTTAATTAGAAAAGATAAGACTTTTGCCCCTTTATTCTTTCGAACACACAAAGCCAATGGTATGATTTAGTGCCACCAGTCTCGTACGTTGCACCAACTTTAAAAATATTACGGTAGACCACAAATTGTAACATTCAGAATCTATCTTTTAACACGCCCGGCTCTGATGTACCGATCTATGCCTAATACCCTTAACTTATTGTCTTAGTGGGAACTCCCCTGCTCGCTGGAGCATCGTGCAAACACCGAGCGAGACGCCGCCGCCCGCGCCGGTAGCACATGCGTCCACGCACCACCACCCACCGCGCATGTTTGGCGACACGGTCACCGCTCATCACGTTGCCAAGGTAGAATTAAAATCCTATATTAAATATTATGTCTTATAAACATAAGGCTCACGTAACTTTTTAACTGTTAGCTGCTCGGTATAACGTGTATTTTTTCTCCTTAGGGTCGTCTCTCAGCTAACGTTCCAGGACTACCGCCTACACTGCCAGCTCCATCCCCGAGCGCATTGAGCTCGTCTGCCAGCGCCACATTCCATTCCACGCCGAGCGCCGCACCTACTGGCGTTAAGAATTCGACCTCAGCCGCGAATTTCACAACTCACGCCGTGATCGAGACCCGAAGCTTCGGACCCCAAACTTTACCTTTGAGATCACAGGTACAGACGAGCAGTTTAACGAGATGAAAAAGACATTCCTTTCGACTAAACTTCATCCGAATTTATTTGCTCTTTTTAGATGGCACAAAATAAAGCTGGCCCCACAAAAACTGTAGTCTCAGCGGTGGGCGCAGTTGGAAACGTATCATTACACAGCTCTAATGATTCTGGATTTTCTAATGAGCCTCCACCGCAACCTGACGTTGATTATAGTGATGAAGAAGCGCATCGTCATCGTGTGCCGATCAGGTATTTAATCATTCATTAAAAGTAGACAAGCTTTGTTTTTTTTTGTGTTGCTTGAATTTTTATTTGTAGTTGCGCTATGTTCATTTTTTGTTTCCGTTTATTTTATAGTAAGACGCCTCAACGTAACACCGACAACAAAGCGTATTTATTAAAAACTCAAAGCTTGAGACGAGGAACGAGACTCAACAGTTCTAACAATGGATACTTGACTGATGATCAACAGTTGCTGCTTCGTAATATGATGGATACTGACTCTCAAAGAGTTAAAAGAACCAAATCTTTCTGGAAGTTTGGACGTACTACTTCAGAGGAAATAATGGAGGGGATGTGCCTTTGGCAACATCGCGACATAGTTGACACTGTCCCTGAATACAAGAAAAAGTTATTTGTTAAGCTGAAAAAAGAATTGCGGCCCGCCCCAGAAGTACCGGAGATTAAAAAAGTTAACAGCAATGAAAAACTTGCAATAGTTGAAAATGGTATTCCTTCTAGAACGCAAGAAACTATCGACCGTAAAGATATAAAAGTCAACAATGGCATGAGACAGGCCCGAAGCATGGGATCTATTGAGTATAATGATCGTCAAGACAAAGAAAAAATGAATAAAACCAATCAAATTCAAACACCCGCGATGAAACAAAAGAGTACTTCAGAAAAGTCTGTCGTAGAGGAAAAGAAAGAAGGATTCGTTCCTCGTAATGTTGAATCCAGGCACTCTGATTTAACTAATACGAGCACGATAAAGACCAATTTTGAAAATAGCTTTTATAATGATGAAAACGGTGAAGGCTTTGTTATGAAAACAGTAAAGCGTAGAGAAATATTACAAAGATACGATAACGATAGCAACTCGGATGATAATAATTCTGTAGCTTCGAGCACGGACCCATACGATTGTATCATTGTTGATGACCATATGACTTCTAAAAAACAACAAGAAATAAATCGTCGACGACAGACTAATTCGATGGAAAATGAAATAAAAGCTTCCAAAGAAAACGCGTATATGCCTGAGTTTGAAGAAATAGAAGTGACTCCTATACGACCGCACATAAGGGCAACATTAGCGTCAGATCGGTCAAAGAAGCCTTCTCCGCCTAAAACTATGGAATTCAAAACGTTCAAAGATAATTCGAAAGAAATCAAAACTTTCTCTGCATCGTCTGAAACTCTCAAGTATAAAGATAATGAACAACCTACTGACCGCTACGGAAACCCAATTGAGATGAACAATAATGAAATTCATAACGGTGATAATTACAATGGTAATGACAGCGGAACCTTAAAATACAAGAAGCGGTCGAGCGAGGACAAAACTCGTAAAGAGCAATACAACGGTCATAAAAAAGAAACGCCCCAAGTGGAATCTAGAAGCCAAAAACGTCCATATCACGCCACCGAACCAAGAATCGATTACTCGCTTGATAGACGTAACACCAGAAAAGAATTCTCGAATAGTAATAGCCGCGACGTTAAAAGCAGAAACAGATTGAACAGAAGCTACGATGACAGTAGTTTGCCATACAACGGGCGGAGGGAGGAGAGGTATTACGAGTCGAACATATCTTATTTCAGCGATCAGGAGCGACGCGCTTCGCGATACGATTATGAAACAGATTCAAAGAAGGCCGAAAAATCCAAAATGAGACAGGAAGAAGCTCGGCTCGAGGCGAGGCGCATTATGGATCGTCGAAGTGAGGCGCCTTACAGTGAATCGGACGATCAGAAATTCAATGAAGCCTTAAAGCAGCAAAGACCCCAATTGTTGCCACGAACTAAATTGCTCAAAAAGCCCGTGGACAGCAACGAGCCGCCCGAAGACGGTCACACTTTTGGGCCGTGGTACGACTTATGGGGTAGGGAAACGTCTATGTATAAATAGTCATGTACCTTTTATTTTATCTTATTTTTCGTAAGTGCTAATGTAGATTAGACGCTTGTATCTTTTACTTCATAGTTTGTATGTTGTTTTGTTATGTACTTAAGTACTCATATACCATTTAATTTACTAACAGAATACTCTTAAATCTTAGAATACTTTTGTATTGTTGTTTAACTAATAACACAAGTCTTTATCGTGATATTTACAAATTGTACAAATGTTTACCTCGTTATTAATATACTTAGGGATATTGGGAATTTGGTCCCTCTGTGAAATCACAACAGAATATAAATAACCTGATAAAATAGGGTTGTCAGTAACTGATATGTTTTTGTACAGGCCCCAACAATTCGCCACAGTGAAACTGAGAAAGGCTCTAACAAATGATCGGTCGTCACCTGCCATTGAATGAATTATTACCGTAATTATTATTACTATTATGTTTATTTTGTTAAATATATATTTATATGTACATTAGAAGCATCGTGTATTTTGTACAGTTATTCATAGTTTAAGAAAGAAATATATCACATTTTTATAATGGTTGTTTTATTTACATACTCTTTAGAAATCTACTTTTAGGCACCTGCAGGCTTAGCATGGCGATCGAGAAAATGTTTCTTTCGATGACAGTATTGACAAATTGGCAGATGCACAAAAGAAATCTGTTAGTTTATCCCTTCCAACAATATGTCAGCTTGTCTATTCTTTATTATTGTATTTCTTGGTCACCATGCCGGCATAAGGTCGATTATCCACCAAGACCGTCAACCGAGAACGAGAATATTGCGGTCGGATAAAATTCAACTTTATGAATGACAGACTACAGGTTTCATTGTCCTCAACGCCTTTAATGACGACGACGACATTAAATAGTGCAATGTCGCTAAAAATTAAACTTATTGCCTATGTCATAAAGTGGAATTTTATAGGGCTAAAATAATCTCGTTCTCGGTTGATGATTTTGGTGGACAAACGGGGTAAGCCAGCCGAAATTAATTCAAGGCAGTTTTCTGAAATAACTAATTAGAAACGGATCATTATTTAGCTTGGGACGTGTTTAACAGTCTATACTTCCATATCCATACTTTCAGACCTTATTTGTGCTAAAAATGCAAAGTGTCCGTCACGCTCAAACCGCTGATCAGATTTTATCAAAATTTGGTATGCTTGGAGCCCCGGCCCGGGTAAGAACATAGATACTAGTCGTATTGACCAAGAAAAATTTATGGTTTTCGCGTATTGCGAGCATCAACTAGTGATTTATATATTAATACGCGAGCGGAAAACTTTATACCCCTTGTTACGAAACACACGTACATGTAAAAGCATGAAATTTCCCCCAGCTATCGTACGTATGAATGGGAAGCATGGAATACTAAGATTTTTTTAAAGGTTTAACCCTGCATATTTTTACAATACGCACACTAAAATATTTTGACATGACACGATAATCATTCACGAAACAATCCCTATGGTTAAAATTTGTGATTTTTTTTTAATAAAATTTAATGGCTTGGTAATGAGACCTTTATGCCAAATTGAGGCCTGCGATTGAATTAAGATTTATTTATGGTCGAAGTTCGACCACAGGGCGACCTCTAGTAACTATAGTTTCAAGAAGACGTATAGTCTAATCATCTAGTAGACTGTATGGCTGAACGATACCAAGGGGCACTCGAGCAAACAGATATTCGAAGGGTGATCAATTCTACTGACGAATGAGATGTAGATTATGTTAAACCAACAGCTCCATATGTAACAGATATTGACGATATGTAGCTCACTGAGCTACAACTGTATCTAAGCAGATAGGTGAAGGAAGGTACAATTAGTGAAGACATAAGTGAAGTGAAGAAGGGGGTGGCCGGATTTTTGCAAAAATAGACGCTGTAAGACCGGAAAAATGATTTGAAAAAAAAATAAGGATTTGATGTAAAGCCAGATAGATACGCTATATAATGAAATGGCTAAATTTCAAGATTTATTAAAATTTTATGTCGTTTACTGGAATAATGTAAAATGTTAGTTACCTGCTTCTTCCACTTACGTCTTCAATTTTGGTATCTAAATAAAATTAACCTTAATTATAATATTACAAGTGTAACAAAATAGCCATCATACTTTGGTATGTAAAATTACTCTTTCAGCGTGGCACGGTGAAGTATTTCAATAACACTTTGTTTTGTTACACCCTGTATATTTTAAAAAAAAATACATAAAATAAAAGCCACACAAAACAATCCTACGCTAACATTTTTTGCGGATTTTAAATTGATTAATATTGTGCCATTAATATACTCTCACAAGTTCCAAAAATGATGTCTCTTCACACCATACCTAATTATATAACTAAAAATCACACATTATGCTGTAATATTTTACTTATAAAAGTAACGTTGTTATCAATACACTGTTTCAAACAATTTCCAACCCAAAAGCAATACTCGATTGTTATAAACATGGTGAGTCCCAGCCAATAGTGGCGGCGCTGACGGAATAACAAGCAGGAACGTCGCTGGCATCGTTGATGGAGCTGGCCAGCCGGACAAATCGCCAGATACTGAAGTATCTACCATTAAACGCATTCGTTAAAAAAAAAAAAATAATAAAAAAAATATATATATCCACAGCCGAACATATAACCTCCTCGTTTTTGGAAGTCGGTTAAAAATAGCTCTACGACTTGTTAGTAGTAAAATTAGGTAGGCGGAAACAGCCAGCTTGAGGATCTAAGTAAATTGGTCGTGTTATGTCAAACCGACAGATCACCACTGAAATTGACATATTCCGACCCAATGACGTAGGTCCGTCAACTGGCTCTCTTTCAATTTCCCCCATGGTTCATAAAGTACGTCAAAGTAAGTTCTCTTCTTTTTCAGGGTAGTTAATAGCTAAGTGCAGGTTAAATATTTAACTATAGTCTGGAACCCTACCACCAAACAGCACATTCAAATCTTCGGACTCGACCAATTTTACCCTAACAAACGGGAAATGACGTTGTTAGAGTAGGTCAAGTTCGAAGGTTTGAATGTGCTATTTGGGAGTAGGGCTCCAGGTTATAGTTAAATATTTTATCTGCATGTTGCTTTTTTAAACATTCTCAAAAGGGAAGGGAAAGAAGTTTGACAAAATATTTTATATACCACTGAAGGAATTGTACAGGTAGGATGATGCAAATATGAGGTTGATGAGGAATAAGGGATAGGTAGATAAGGCAAGTCGAGGCAAAAACCTAAACTGTATTTGGTATTATGTGGAGAACTTTATTAGTACCCATATTTATTTTATAGCTAATATTTTTGCTGCACAAATTAAACAACAATATCTTCGAAAGTACGCCTGTCTATCTGGCAATATCATGAAAATTATACTTTCACATTCAAATTTTTTATTGAACACACAATAATATACAATAGTATAAATAATGCAGCTTACATCACGTCGTCTAATCCCATGCTAAGTTGAACTTGTGTTATGGCAATCAGACAACGGATGCACAACCTAACAATTTCACCCTAATATAATATATATTATTTACACATTCACACACACTTTAAAGAAAGAAGAAGTCTTGGTAATAAATACTTAAGTTCTTAAGACCAACATCCTCTATTATATAAAAATAAGCCGGGTTTTCCTTCCTGACTCTATAACTCCAGAACGCACCAACCGATTTGCATTTGTTGGAAAGGTTCCATGAGGTTTGTAGCGAATAACAATCAGGAAAAATTTCAATACAAAAGTTACTACGCGGACGGAGTCGCGCGCCATAGCTAGTCATTAATAAATGGATTGTGAATTCTAGCTCTAATTATTATCGACAACAAAACTCAATGCGATCAATAGAGTTCAGTAAGCTATTTATCCTTTAATACAGCAACAACAAAAATAACAAGAACATAAAAAGAAATCAATGTCAATCGGGCGTATCCAAAAATGTTGGATGATTTATCGTGACATCGCTTCCGGTAGATTTTCCTCTATCTAACACAACACCCACGAGCTACGACACAATATTTTCCCCCTAAACAAGAATGTTTGATATACTTTTGCCAAAAAACTGCACAGCCGAGATTTGAAAGTGCGAGATTTTGACGCTATATTTAAATGCATCTGTGTTAATGCAGCGCATCGGAATGTGACACTCATCTCACACATTGTTTTAAAATTATTACAAAAACTTATACAATATAACCATTTTGTGTTCTCTTAAGATCGGCGGTTTATTAATCCTGCGTCAAACTATACAAACCGAAAAACGACAACGAAAAGACAACACAACACTTTGTTGACAATCGCGTTTTGTATAGAAATGCCTTTTTTTTGACTGAGGGTTAATGAAAATAAATTTTGAGCGAATTCACAAGTGCTCTTGGTCAATATTATTTAATAGTCATGAGCCCTCTGTCAAAATTTGTCATTTTTTATACAAACCCCGATCGCCAACCACGATCGCGGTTTGTATAGAAAGTTACTAATTTTTGAAAAGAGGTCTAATGACTGGTACCGTCAAGTTTGCTTAAAAAACTATAAGACGGTATCGAACTTTACCTTTTTCTTATCTAGCTCTCATTATACTTTGAATACAAAACAACTTGAAGGATTTCAAGTTGTTTTGTATTCAAAGTAATATATAATATAGCTGTGTATAAACATTGTTTAAAAAAAAATATTACTAGAAAAGGGGTTTTTATACAAGAGTCACTTAGCCTCCTTCCGTGCTATAACAGATATTGTTAAATGACTATAAACAACGTTGGGAATAGTCAGCGGTAAAGTTGGTGTATTATGTCGCCTCGAGTTAGGTGCAGTAAGCTGTAAGCCTGCAATTTGCCACGATACGAAGATAAACGACGTACCTGATATCGTTGCTTTTATCAAAATTCTCTCAGTAATTAATTGTGATTTATTGCGGGGATATTTTAGCGACACGACGGTGTTCGGTTTAAGAGACTTTGACGGTTGATACGCCTATATTTAAAGATTGCTGTTACGTAAATTGAGAGATTGCTATTATTATCATTATTATATTTTATAATAATTATGTTTATTTAAAACCGTTCATCTGTTACATAAGTAAACAACGGTGCAATACAGTTACAGTTTTTTGGATTTGCATAGAACAGATTTTTAAACAGTTTATAGACTTTGGTGCCTGCACTAGGCTGAGCCTGCCCTGCGGATCACCAAGATTGCTTTGAAAGTTGAATTTGTGAAATTGTTTACTGGGTGTAATTTGTGTAATAAATAGACGAAATATTGAGTGCGTAACCTTATATTCATAGTAATGAAATCCCTGCGATTATAATACTAAACCCCTTTTGCATGCATACCGTAACCAACCAACCAACCAACGCAACGCGGTACGCGTAAGGTAACTAAAAGAGCTTTTGCATGACACGGCTAACATCCGACTGCCGTTTCTCGCCCGTGCTTACACCCTATTAGCACGGCAACCAACTTACTAATGTATGGAATGTAGGCATGTGAACAAGAGTGTTGAGCACAGCTGGCTATAATGAAAACAACATAACAAGCTCGCAGCACGGACTTCTGCAACCAATGCCCTCTTAACCCTAAAGATTTGAAAAGCAGAATGTGAGATGTTCTTCTCTATCTCTAAGTAAGAGCAGTAGACATAGACATATGGAAATATCGAGTGTTCAATTATTTGCGTTCTGGTTTTCGAACGCAAATAATTGAACACTCGAT
>JAOTAV010079838.1:0-12553 GCA_026546445.1 Cyclargus thomasi | reverse complement strand
CGTCAAAAATAACTAAACTCGCCGATCGCGCAAGTTAACTCGCAACTTAACTAAATTAAGTGTAAATCGGCACTAAGTGTGGCAATTAAGTGAGCTATCGATGTAAAGAAACGATGCTGATAATTATTGTTTTGATCAAAGTATTTAATGCAATACCTACGTATTAAGTTAGTAAAATATTAAAGTTTGTATGCAGTAGCTGGATATTTTATAGTGACTTATCTTGTTATCGAACCAACAACTTATGATTACAACAACTTAACTCGCCTACGTGTGAACGTCACTAAGTAGGTAATGAATTCTTTATTTCCATGAAATTAATATATATGTTACCGGTGTTACTACTGGTTATGTGTAGTAGTAATCTGAGTGCTCTGTCGATAAATTAGAGCAAAGCGGAGCCTACATAGATCGAATTGATAATTTCAGTTTTTTGGAGTCGGTAAACGTTCGACTTAGTTGGTATCGACCACTAATAGAAAAAATATAATTACGGATTTCAATTTTCATACATTGCCGGTCACAGATTCGGTATAGAATACCTAGACAGTGTATAAATAAAAAACTATTCCATAGATATTATATATTGCCTAAGCGTATTAGACATTCTATACAACGCCTCATCATACACATTGCCGGTAACATATTATATGAATTATTAAAAAATACTGCATAACAGTTAGCCCGCCTTTTTCTTAACTCGCTACACTGCCGTCCTCAAGCTAAAATGCCGCTATGTACTAAAAGTCCTTTTTAGTTATAAGCAAAAAACACCACAGTCTTTCTAAGGGCTTGGTACTTCATAACGGCAATATTAGTTTTAATAACTCGATGTCTATAAAAGCTACAAAAATTTTGCTGATACACGTCGATGTAGCTTTTTCTTCTGATTATGGTGATTGCATCAAAATATCAAAAACGACCAGATGCTGGTTAACGGCATTTAAGTTTGAGATCGGCAGTACTGTACTTATTTAAAGGTAAACCGGGTCTAAGAAAGCTAGTTTCTTTGTCTTTGGTCGACCGAGTGTTGACATTTGACATAGAATATAAATTATAATATGTCACTCAATGCATGACACATAACCTAAGAACTTAAGTTTTGTAATATTTACTTATTTGTGATATTTACTGGAGTAATTGTGTTCTACGATTTACTGTGTCTGTGTTTTATCAACAAATTACTTTCAGCAAACTATCAGTTGTGCAATATATATTAGAACAGTTGTTTGGTTAAGCCCAGTTGAACAATCAAGTTGTGCAATTATTATAGTTGTGTATTTAACCCGTTAAAATGGGTAAAACATCAAAAGATAAACGAGATATTTATTATAGACTTGCCAAGGAAGAGGGATGGCGAGCACGAAGTGCATTTAAATTACTACAAATAAATGAAGAGTACAATATTTTTGATGGAGTAATTAGAGCTGTCGATCTGTGTGCAGCTCCTGGAAGTTGGAGCCAAGTCTTGACGAAAAAACTTAGACAAAATACAGCCAACCCCGATGATGTCAAAATAGTAGCAGTAGATTTACAGGCTATGGCTTCTTTACCTGGTGTCAAACAAATCCAAGGTGATATCACCAAAACTTCAACAGCAAATGAAATCATACAAGAGTTCGAAGGGATGAAGGCGGACCTAGTTGTGTGTGATGGAGCACCAGATGTAACAGGTTTACATGATATAGATGAATATGTACAATCCCAGCTGCTTCTTGCAGCACTGAACATTACAACACATGTGCTTAAGAAGGGTGGTGTATTTGTTGCTAAAATTTTTAGAGGCAAAGATGTTACACTTTTGTATTCCCAGCTGAAATTGTTCTTTGAATATGTCACAGTCGCCAAACCAAGAAGTTCAAGGAATTCCAGTATTGAAGCTTTTGTAATTTGTCAAAACTATAATCCTCCCCCTGATTACATTCCTAATATGGTAAATCCTCTTTTAGACCACAAGTATTGTGATTTCAATGAGTTTACAGGTCTAAATAGGTTAATTGTGCCATTTAATGTTTGTGGAGATCTAAGTGCATATGATTCAGACACCTCGTACCCTCTTTTACTCGAGGGTCAAACATCATATGAATACAAGGAACCTGTCCAAAGTCCAATTGATCCCCCATATCAGCAGGTACTGGAACAAACTAAGAATTTGCAATTACATAATTAAAGAAGAGCTTATTCAAGTTTTTGTTTTTATTTATGCATACCTAGTCTCTTACACTACAACAACTTGATGAAATGTTGCACAATATTAGTACATGGAAGGTCTTTGTAACAGAATAAAGTTAGCTTGGCTAACAGTAATCTGGTAATCTGATCATGTACAAATGTTATTGCATTTTTTCAGACAAGTAACTGTTTTTATTGCTTTAAAGACAGAAGTAAAATATTTGTGTGTATGACAGTTTGTCGCAATGCTGGGCAAAGGCCACCCCTCTTTTCTTCCAGAGTTCTGTAGCTAAAGTGGCGCTGGTCAGAGCATGTCTCCCATGACTAAACATGCCCAGACAGATGGGCATGTTTAGTTGTGGAGTGCAAAACAGACTGGCCTAAGAAAAGATAGAGTGATGAACCAACCACACTAGAACAAAAGGTGTCCAAACTTATCATATATTAGACACTAAAGAAGTATTGGTTTCACTATTTAAAACTTGAAAAGAAGTATTGGTTTCACTATTTAAAACTTATAAACTACAATATGTCTGACAATTGATTGTAAGGTAGATTTAAAGCAATTCTCATAAATAGTTATATTGACGGTTAAGAACCAAATACTGCTATCAACTTTTTTTCCATTATTGGTTTTATGATTAGGTCTGCTAACAAAATATTGTTCTTCTCGTTATTTCTAATAAAAAATGTGTTTACCAGCAATAAAGTGTAGTATTTTATAAGAATATCACGTGTATAAATAATCCATAACTATAATATTAAATTTAAATTAAGATCTTTTCCTCTCCTGTAAAATTGAGATTTTGTAGATAGCAGTATTTGGTTCTTAACCGCAATATATAATTATTATAGGGATTTGTAACTTACATATTTAATGTCAATCTTGCATCAAGAATAGAAAAAAATGAATATATTTCATGATTGAATAAATTTCTATTATTTGTTTTTTTTTTCTATAACATATTTATACAACAAAAAACTTTCCAATTAATCCAAACCGGAAAAGAATTTGGAAAGGAAATCATGGGGTTTGGGTTCTTCCGTTGGCTTGAAGTATGTCATCACATGTCCTTTCTGTTTCCAAATATTTATAGATTCTTTTAACTCCATTTGTCCCTGTAAAAAAAGTAAATTATATTTGTAAGATTCTAAGGCACAGCAAGGACAATTCAAAATCGATTCTTAGAGCATGAAGTGCCTTGAAAATGTAACAACTGTAATAGTTATGAGAAAAAGTTTTGCAATTACAGTATGTCTTTGAGTACAATATGTCATAGTTACTTGTATTATAATTGTTTTAAAGATTTACCTTTATGACCAGCAAATCAATAACTCTCACGTCAGTAACGTCTTTGTTTTTCAAGAAGAGCTCCTTCAGCTTTGCTCGACATTGCTCCTCTGATTTGGGAATATCGAAATCCTTAACTGAAACATGACAAAGACCTTTTACATTTACTAATATACGAGCATAGGAAAATAATAAGATTTGTTTGTAGAATTAAATATAAAATTGATGACATAATAGCTCCAAACCTATAAGCGGGATCTGGCGATACCAGGCTTTATACAGATTGAGCACTCGAGCTCTAGCCTCGGCTTTGTTTAGGGATAGAACTGGCCGGACATTCTTCGTGCCAACTTTTATGGCTTGCGAAGCCATTTTAAAGTTCTATTACAGTATTTTACGGCAGAAATCTAACTTCGTGTTTAGATTTTCGTATTTTCAAGTTTCAATGTGACAATTGTCAATTTTTTTGACATTAGTGATTTGACAGTTGACAAAATGTGGGAGCTTTCTTTGAGTAAAAACAAGGTCTTAACAAAGGCCTCGTGATCCCTTAAGCCTGAATATCTTATGTGCTAAAACTGTTATTAAAAGTGTTAATTAAATGTTGAATACAATATATTATTATGTATTGTTGTTCCGCTACATAATAAAAGTAATCCACTAAACTCATGGATTAAATTTTATATAGATACGTTAGTTTCGAACAACTTTTGTACAGCCTTCAAAACATTTCGGGCAATCTATTTGAGAGTTAATTTGTTTAATGAGGTTACATTTGGAGATCTATTTTAGAATTATTTTTTTCGTGTGGAAACATTTGGCTTCACTAAGCAATGTGTAAACCGGGCTTAATGCATGTCATGCTTCATGAACTCCTGCGACTTGCGAGTCAACTAGGCAGTCGGTGGAAATGTCAGTTATGTCACCCACCCTACTGCTTCCCCGCGCAGTACCCCGCATTCATCTTTGCATCGAGTAGCGTTAGCATAAAACAGAAAAATTCAAGTCAAAAATTATGAATTTTATGTCCAGTAGCGTTGACATAACAATATCTGTTACTAGTCATTACTTGTCAATGTTAATGTTATGTTTTTTTATATATTCGTTAAGTTTGTCATTGTTAGTCATTGAGTTATATCTATAGAGACAACAGTAATTAATGTGTAACAAAATAGACTCTTAAATCTTATCTAAACATGTTTTTAACAACACTGAGTCCTATATATAAAAGAACTCTAGAGTATTTTTTCTCTAAGAAAGCTTCCAATTGGTCACTTTCAGCTTCGCGCTGTTAGTTTTTTTTAAGTTTTTTTATTATTGCTCCTTAACAGCATAGATCTTAGTACCCATGCAAAATCAAAAAATAATTCTGAAGATGATTCACGAGTCAGGACTTTTAGAAATAAAGACTTATGTTCTCAGGAGTAGGCTAACTAAACTTAACTAAAATATCCTTGGCTTGGAAACCAAATATTTTTTACACATTACAATGTCTAAGAGAAATTTCATGTGACAGATAAATTTGAATGTCTCTTTTTGGGGTACAAAAGGCAAAAGGTTTTTTTAAATAAAATGTCTGGCAATTCATTGAGGGCTTCTTGCAAAGTCGTGCGACCTCTAATGTCCTTAGATCACTGCGACGCCCACCGACGAGTTATCGGCTTATACAGAGCGTACTTCAGATACATACCGCATTTACGTATGAAAATACTCATTCTAATAATTCTATTTTAATTATAAAAGTGAAACTTCATAAGTTTGGATGTTTGTCGTGATTTACACCGAAACTCAAAGAAAACCCGCGTGAAACAGCGATTGCGCAGTGATTTGTCTAGTGAGTAAGTTACCAGAGGCCCGATTCCCTATACCCTTCCTACACCTCATTCCTGGTCCCTGTTTTCTTTCTCTATTCCTTTTACTTTTCTTACGTAAGGAAACGTAACGCACTTGCAACTCTTTTAATGTTACTAGTGATCTTTGGGCGATAACAGTTGCTTTCCATCAGGTGATGACACGGGCGAGATCTATTCGTATTTTGATTTTCGACTCTAAATCATTCATTTTTGTAAAAACGGCAGTTTTAAAAAACTTCTCTCCTTTCACTCTTCTTTCATTTATGTCTTCAATGATTATAGCGATAAATGATTGACTACCGACTACTTGTTTACGTCTGCACTTACCTTTGAAATTCCGGCGTTGCGTCTGTATTTACTGAAATACAATCATAAGAATCATCAGAGTGCCTAGTGAGAGAACGCTAGCGATGCTAAGGGTCACATGTATAATGAGAAAAATTGAAAGCCACCCAGTTGACGGACCTACGTCATTTGGTCTGTATATGTCAATTTCATGTATATGTGTTTCGTGATCTGTCGGCTGGGTTTGACATGACGCGACCAATTTACTTAGACCCGCAATCTGGCTCTGTTTCAGCTTCCCTGATTGTCACAAATCCGATTGTGAAAAAACCCTACTCGGCGCTCTGCTCTAAAATATTATTATTTCCAGTACGACAATTCGACATACCGAAGAATGAATGCGACTGCAAGTGTAAGCTGAGGGAGTACTTCTACAAGCACGCTGACGTCACCGACATCAGGGTCATTGACATGCTGATTATTAAGGTAACATAAATCAGTTATATAATAAAATGTTTTAAAAGTAACATCAGTAATGTATGGGCCCAAAAATTTAACCATCATTTGCCTGCGACTACGTCCGCGTGAATCTTAAGTAAGTTAACCCCTTTTTTTACAACATTTTTTGACTACTGCTCGACTCCTATTGGTCGTAGCGTGATGTTTTAATATAGCCTGTAGCCTTCCTCGACAAAAGGACTAACCAACAAAAAAATAATTTTCCCATGCCGACCAGTAGTCCCTGAGATGACGCGTTCAAATAAAAAAAGAAATAAACGCCGCCCTTGCCCACATTCATGTTATTAACCTTAAGTTTAGTTTTAGTACCTTTTTCATATTTGATTGTGAGCAATAAAGAATCTATCTATCTATCTTTTCAGCTTTATATTATCTAATATATAAAATTCTCGTGTCACAGTTTTCGTTGTCATACTCCTCCGAAACGGCTTGACAGATTCTGATGAAATTTTTTGTGCTAATCCGGTATATATGAGAATCGGCTAACATCTATTTTTCATCCCCCTAAATGTTAGGGGTAGTACAACCCGTTTGCCGGGTCAGCTAGTTATTAGTAGAGATACGTTGTCTTGTAGCCGCTACGCCAGTTCGTAGCATTACGTAAGAGACGGACTACGTTGTCCGTAGCACCGGCTACGGGTTGCTACGCAAGAATGAACATGTTACGAGACCTGTGTTTACTTTCATACTTTATTTCCTTATTTCTGCTCACGTCAATAAATGCAATTTTTTTAAACACGCTTGTTTTTTTAGGTCTAAACTAGCCAATGCTACTTCCGTACCATCCTTTTAAATAAATCTATGCAAAAAATCAAGCAATAAACAAAACCGAAAATAGCTATAATCTTAACGAAACCTTTTTCTCATAGGGTTACATCAACTTAAAAGAAATGAGAAACAACTGGCAACAGAAAGGACACGTGATGGCGCACTGGAATCCCACACATGAGCCCAAACCCCAACATTTTATGGGAAAATTCCTTGAGGGGCTAGATTAAACGAAAAATTCTATGTTTCATTAAGCGCATCCTAGACGATCATGCAGCGTGTTTTACATCAGAGTATATAATATGGAAGAATAAATAAAATAAAAAAAAACTCTTTATTTCAACATAAAAGTTGCAAATTGCAAAAGAACAAAAAATAATATAATATGTCCGAAATGGCGGCCTTACTGCTGGAAGCAGTTGCTACCGGGCAACCTATACGAAGTTATAGGAACAAGTACCAGAAGGCTACCTCAGAATCAATTCGCGATTTAATTACCTACTGTCTTTTTAACTTATTGATTAAATTTTTTTTTGCTGAATTTAACAGCTTAGACAGTGCGAAGTATGTAAAAAAATAAAATAAAATTTGCAGATTCTGTCCGAGGTAATCTACTTCATCCATATATTATAGTCTGATGTAATTTGACATCATGCTGCATGATCCTCTAGGCCCTTGGCAGAATATAATAATGGTGACGTTTTTCAATTGTTTTACAGATTTATTATGATTTTAGTTTCTAAATCATATTGTAGTATTGCCATGTTAGCAAAAAAGTCTGAGGTAAATAAAAAAGAAATAACAATCGTATGTTTTATTTGATCACGTGTCATTCACATCACATGCCTTACGAAGGCGATACACTAAAGGTACTTAACATACACTTATAAAATATATGATGTTGATTCGGCACTAAAAAATTATATCTCTGTACATATTTCTCCTTTGGCTTTCGTTTAACAAAAATACGGCAATAAAATTTGACAACACTCCAATGAATTTAAATTAAATACCTAATTAGGAATCTCATAAGGATATTTAAAGTGATATATAAGCTTAAGAACAATAAATATAGCGATGGATACTATGTACAGCTTGCGTCTAAATAACTTATCATTCACAACCATAAACTTACTATAAGCTATACTTAACAAACTTTTAGTAAATTAAAAGAGCCTGTAGCCGTAGATTACAGAAGAAATTGTTGATTACAAACGTCGCAGAAATTATTATTTATTGTATGAGCCGTAACGACGAGGTGTGATGGTTTAAATTGAAAACAAAAATATAAAATTCGCTCACTCCGCTCGCCAAATATAATTGAGCAAAGCAATTATATTTAATGTATATTTTAAGCTTAATAAGTATAGACCTAGTCGTCACAGCTGAAACGCAAAAATAAAAGCGGACTCTACAACACACAACATCTTTTGCAAAATATATCATTAGCCTAAAACGTATATAATGTTTGCCTATGTTCATACAATAAAATTTTTTGTATCTGTTAAATACCAAGTCATATAAATAAGCAACCACTTACCAATAAACTCTTAAACTTGGTCAAGCTTATGCTTATGTATAATTTTTTAAAAATATAATTGTATATTTTTATACAAGCATTACAAAAAATTCACATCCACAAATTCTCCATAGGTACTAAATACATTCTTATTTGTGATTTTTTTTTGGTGTTATCCTTAGCTATACAGATATTGTTACTAACATGACGACCAAAGACATGTTAATCACGTGTAAAACTAACTTTAATATATTATTACTCTTTACACTTTTAAAAATGTCTGTCCGTCAGTTATACATACGGATTATTACTTCTCTAGAATAAAATTTAGGCTTGAATAGATAATATAGATTTGGTAACAAAAATCTATGCAACACAATGTCTAATCGCTTTTTAAACATTTCTCTGCTCGGGTGTTACACATTCAAAAGTATTATTATTACAATTTTTAAAATAATTCCATATGTCAACTTTATGATTTATAATTGTGATTCTACTAGCTTTTTAACAAGTTTACATAAACTGAAAAAGGCAACCAACGCTTACAAAATTTTATTGCTCCACAACTTTTCTTACATCTATTTTCAATCAATATCAATGTATTGGTTAATATAAGAATAAATTTTACAAAACCTATGCTTAATTATCTGTTATCGTTATGTATCTAAAGGTAAACGTTCATCTGTTTTAGCAAAAAATAAACATTCGCCCCCTTTTTCAATAAAAATATATAAGCAATGAAATTTTTATGAATAAGGTGTTAGTTATTATTTTTAACGACTTCAAATATATGACTTACAGTGGTTATAGTAGGAATAAGTCTGAAAAATATAAAGACATTAAAACATAGATGTAAAAACCTTTGCCAAAAGAATATTACCGCTTCGGTTGCAAATTGCGACAAAACTTCTGATAGAACATTAAAATGACGGATTACTATTTATAAGTTGTGCCAAGCAAAGGTTAACTTTTATCAAAGATCAAGATGGACGGTAAATTTAGAATATTCAGATGAGCGTTTACCTCGCTGTTAACTGCGAGTTAATTTTTATAGGCTCAAAGACTGCACTACGCAACACTATAATGCAGCAGAGCGTCGCGACACGTCAATATTTTTTGTGAATCGTATTACTTAATGCCGCGCTACATTGCCGTGACGCTACGCGACACAAAAGCTGTGTGGCGTTTCATTACTCCGTTGCAGCGCAGCCTAATGCCGCCTTTATATTTATCGCCTTTATAGTTAATAGCTATACCTCGGAAAAAAACCCTAAAAAAAATGTATAGTTTGTTCTCGGACGAGTATACCTCAGCAACATCTACGCACACTACATGCGGTAAAGGCTCATTCACACTGTACAAACAAATGAGGTCTTTCACCAGGCTTATTTACAGTAGCATTTTCACGAACTCTGTAAAAAAAATAATTAAGCATTAAATTGGTCATAAGTATATGGTATTAGATTTCAAATTTAAAAACTACGATACGATGTCGTATTGATTTGTTTTGGGTTTTGACTTTTGGCTATCAAGGCAAAGGCTATCAAATTATACTGACAAAAATAAACCCCTAGTTAAAGCTAGGCGCAGCAAGAAAACAAAGTAATCATTAAGGATTTCTCTCACCTTCATAGTCAATCCGTCCATCATGGTCGATATCACCCAACGCGAGCACCTGGTTGAGCTGAGCGTCGGTGACGGGTTCCCCTATTATCTCCAACGCGGACCGTAGCTCGTCCTTCGTGATATAGCCGTTGTTATCACGATCGAATACCCTGAAAGTTTAATGGTGAAAATTGAGGAAGGAAAGGAGACAAAAAATATGAAGAAAATAATTTATACTTTGGACCTACATGAAGAAACGTTAGACTTCTAAGTGTAACGTGTAAGTGGCTCTAGCCACAATTACGAGTATAATAATCATTAACGTATTTGGAGAAGCCTCTTAAAAGAGGCGCGACTATATATAGCTCACGATTTATCGTACAGTATTAAAAAAATAATTTACGATATACGCTTTGAGCATGTCACTGCGTAATACTAACTGCACAAACGGAACGGAAAGCACAAACTAAAAAGCACAAACAAACTGCTTTGCTAATTATAAATTAAAAACGTCTTTAAAATTAGAATTAGCAAAGCAGTTTGTTTGTGCTTTTGGCAAAGTTTCTAGAGATCAAGTAAAAGCCTAAAAGATACAAGCTGCTTACCTAAACGCTGCTAATAAATCCCTAGTTATTTCCTCCTCCGTGTCTCCCTCATTGGAGTTGACGTCCAGTCCTTGTACTGCTTGTATCTTCGTCACCCACTGCATGAAGTCGTTCTCATCTATTAGGCCATTGCCTGAAAAAAATATGTACAGTAAAATAACATATCCTAATATATATAATTATTCTGTGAGTGTGTATGTAACTGAACTTCTCTTAAACGACTGGACCGATTTTGATGAATTTTTTGTGTGGGTTCAAGGGGATCTAAGAATGCTTTAGATTCACAAAATAGCTCGACAGGATAACATCTGCGTGGTCAACTAGCTACTCAATATAACTGTCTGTGCATTTACATGACTTGCAGCACCAATAAAGATATGTGCAATCCATCGTTGCAAGTTACTTCTCTTCTCATCGTTAAAAAGAATAATCGAATAACTTAACATCGCTCTACATAATTTAGACATAACAATCGTAACAAAAAAAAAAGTTTGATACAAATATAAATATATTTTCCTTAAGAATACCAAAAATCTTAACGATTTATCGGACGTAGAAAAGCGCTTATTCACAATATTGTCTTACGGAGTTCATTTGACATAAAATATCATTATCACGAAGCGGTATTGGCAGTAAAATGTTTAATGCCGTTAAACTTTACTACCGAAAACGTTATTTCGCCTGCGTTATCGCTTATAATAACGTGCATTTATCATATTGCCCGACCCGAATATATATATTTATTTTCGACAAACTAAAGAATATTTTAATTTTTGCGTGGTATATTATTAAAATATCGTGACGACATGCTAAATCGACGACTGTTTCACTTTTGTAATTAGGCAAGTATGAATTTTATTTATTTATTCTTGATGTAAATACATGACTTTAAAACTAGATTAAAAGTAGATAACGCAGTGGTACATAGGTGTGTTTATCTCTAGAAGAGATCTCAACTAGTAGACCAAGGCATAGAGAAATATTAAGTAATTATAGATAGTACACGAGAGAATAATATTAACTAAATAAAACTAAACAAAGACTACTAGAATAGTACAAAATAGTTTTGCAAGATAGACTAAGGGCTAACGAATTATTGATAAAAATGACATAAAATATTCTAATAATCTACATCTCAAAATTAATGAAAATATATAATTAATTTTAATGTATACGCAAGTTTCTTTTGTCGTCTGATTAAGTATCGTTATTAATTAGACACTAGTCGGTGCGGCTTATACAAAGAAGTTATCGCTTTCTCATTCTATCGCGTAGTATATTTTAACATTCGTTCGTATTGTTTTTTTCCAGGCACCCATGAACTGTAATTTTAACTTACCATCAGAAAATTCTAGAAACAAACAATAACACTAGTAAAGTAATTTCACATTCCAATATGTGAGACGTAACCATGTCATTAACACTTAATTACTAAGATTAAGGCGTCTTATCAGTCGTCCTTGTATCGGGAGTTAATCGCTTAATCCCCCGAGAGTCATTCACAAAGCCTCACTTTACTGGACGAATAGTTTTTTATTTGTAAGATAAATGTACGCCCACATGACGTGGCCTTTTAACAGTTGAAGACGCTATAGCTTAAATCACAGGAGCTATACCGCGCCTTATAAAGAGAGCGGCGGGGGAGGGTTACCATGGTTACCGGCCGTGATACTTTGTCAGTCGGCCACCAACGCCGATGGCGGTAGTATTCTTACCAGTCCCCCGCCCTGTGTCACGTTCTTAGGGCGCAGTACAGCGGTTGTGGTCAAACCATAATAAAAATTTCCATTAATTATTTAACAGAGAATAAATACTACATTTTTTGGTGGAAGTCCGGTCCTTTAGTCTTTACGGGTTAACTGATGGAAAGCAACTGCCGTCGCCCATGGACACTCGTGACATCCGAAGAGTCGCAACTGCGTTGCCGGCCTTTATG
>JAOTAV010079827.1:0-12554 GCA_026546445.1 Cyclargus thomasi | reverse complement strand
GTATTAAATATATTTCCGTTGTCTGGTACCTGTAACACAAGTCCCTCCGGTACTTAGCACAGGGCCAGACTGACGTGCTGTGAAGCGTCCATAGATATTATTATATTATTATTATTATACGTTCTATTTGACAGTACGAGGTTTTAGAGACTGTTTACCGAATGAGGGATTTTTAAGAACGAACTCATTAAGTTGATCAAATGCCCTGAAAACACAGAAATTACGCCGATAATATGTATTGACAGTTCGTAAGTGAAGCGGAACAAAATTTTTTAAAATATTTAGTAGGGACATTGGAATAGATTTTTTTGAACAAATATTTTAATAAATTAATATTATTATTACAGAGCAATCATATTTGAGATTGAAATCAGCAATGTCATGACAACGTCAAAAAAATTGTAGTCTGCGCCTAGGTCTGCGCAGTACTAGGACCAAGAATGAATACATTAAATATCATTGGCGCAGTATAAAATGTCACAGCGCATGCGTCAAAAAAGCTATCGAATACGGCCAGTATTTAGCGCTGATCATAACGTGTTATAACTACGGGCATTTTGCATTCATCAGAAAAAGGGGTTTTAAAAAAATAAAAATATTATTTAAGTAAATTTTTATTTAGCAATAAAACCAACACATTAATAAATATAGTTTTTACATAGGTATTATTATACAGTTTAATAACATAAAGATGATCGCTTTTGAAAATGAACACTAAAGTACTTATGTTTAGAGATTCTTTATGTATATGTAATTTTAAATTACATAGGTATTTTACACGTAAATAACTTCTATCTTATCATAAATTCCATTTCGTAATTATAATTATCTAGATACTGTGATATTATAAGTGATCTTTTACTTCTATAATATAAGACATACGTACTAGCCACTAGGTATAACCGACTTCAAAAAGAAGTTTGCAATTTCCTCTAATAAAATTTTGTCAGGTTAATGACGGCAGCATTAAAAACTTAACTTATGAAAAAGTACCTTACAACAGTATTTAATAGCACATAATGATTAAAAAGCGCATATTAAACAAGTGTTATATAGAAGTAAATATTGGAAGGAAAATTCAATTTACAATTTATTGATCGTATATTGAAGTTTCTTCAATCTTATTTGATCTGAATTTTTACTCGTAACAATTATTCACAAAGTTGGTAGCATATAATAATAGCTACACTCCATTCGCCGTAAGCTGGAACAAAATTGCGTACAAAATGTCAAAATTTGTATGATATTCCGCGCCAAGTTCTGAACGGACAATAGGTCAGGTAGTTTATGTAGTCGTATACTGCGTGTAACATAACAAAGTGTTATTACTTAGGAGTGCGTACTGCTTGTCCAAGGAGTTTAAGCCTCCTTAATTTTAGGGCGTGTGAAAAAGTGCAATATCTTTTTTGTGTTATCTTGTATACAGGCTTCATTTTATCATCGCGGATTCATTGTAATGCCCAAATTACACGAATATAGTTTTAGAGCTGGGATAGTTAGCAATTTAAGTTCTCTTTAAACTATCTTGGATTGCTGATCCTAGCAATTGTCAAGTAAATTACTATAGTTTACTGGCTTAAAAGGTCTAGTTTTGTTTACACGAAGCCAGAAGAACTAGCTTCTTTAGATTAATGTCACTGGCTTGCTATCCTAGCTTTAACTAAAACTAGCCGCATATATCCTGGGCATAATGAATCTGTAACAGAGCGTTTAAACTGTCAATCGTTAAAGCGGTGGGTTTGTATTAAATTACGGTATACATATGGATATGGATAGTTATATAATATATTGGATGTTCACATTTGAGATTTGTACAAGTGACTGTAAGCATCGTTAGGTGCCGTACAAATCCCATATAAAATCTTAGTAAACGCGAAACGCGTCTACGGTTGAAAGTGAAAAAAAATCTCGCACTCGGCACTCCCGTTTGCATCAGAAATTTTAAAGTTTCTGACTGCTCGAAACGAACGCAGAACGTATGAACACGTGAGATCTGTGAGATAGATCCCTATTGATGTATTTCCCTTATTCGCATTTATCTATGAAATCAGCCCAAATCTGCATAATCAAGATATTCACTCGGCATATATTTGTCTACTGCTTGGTCAAGATCGCTAGGCTGACGCGACGTTTGACTGTTCGATCGAAATTCCTCATTTACGCGAGTTTGCCGAACTTTTCGACGAGTCTCGTGACGTATTTCCTTAGGATGTCCTGTCGCATGCGACCGACGTCCAACACCTCCTCGTGGTTGGCCTCGAGGTCATTGTCGTAGCTCGTCACACACTCGTTGGTGATGAGGGACATACCGAACACGTTCATGGCGCAGTGGTTCGCTGTTATCACCTGGAATTCACAAGGAAGTTGCAATGACGTTTTTGAGAAAGCGCCTAAAATAAGGGGCAAAACGATAAGTGTTCTCTGTTTAGAAATGTATTCCAATAGTTTGTTAATTATTTATTAAATAAAGGGACTGTACCAAATGGTAGGAAAAATACCCGAACCACAACCGTTAGAATTTCGGTCATATATTTAGCTCTTAATTAATTTCAGGGCTCTGAATATGTCCCAGCGACTTGCTTAAATATAGCTTTCACTGGATTCACACTTCTCACGATTGCGCAGCTGACTCCTCCTTTGAGCTGAAGAACAAGCGCTATCAGCCATGGGAGCAGCGACTGATCCAGTGTTCTGACCGCCCTAGGTTAATTATTAACCTAAGACTTTTTCAATTTACTTAATAAACAGTGCATGCTATGAAAGGATTTGAGGGCCAACTCTCGATCCTCGTGTCCTAGACTGACTAGTCTTTACCTTTAGGGTTGGTCAGGCCCTACACGTGAGACATTCGAATGTGTCCCTCCAATGATTTATATTTGCCAATGTTTGTAGTGGTATTAAAGTGTAGTGCAAATTTCTATACGCACCTCATGTACAGTGGACATGCCCACGGCATCAACTCCCACCATCTTGAGCATGTTTAGTTCGGCAACAGTCTCGAAGTTGGGCCCGCCGAGACAAGTGTATACACCCTCGCGGACAATGTCCTCTATGTTCAGCTCTTTGGCGACCTGCAGGTAATAGCGAATTGTTAAGCAAGAAATTATGTGCTGTCGCTTAATGGTATGCAACGCTGCACAAAAACTACGCTGTTTCAACACTTCCTGTGGAGTGTCAGATAGGCTACCCACAACTTATGTTATTGCTACTCCATATATTATCTGTCAGATAGGTGGTATTTATTTTTTAAATAATTTTTGTGCACTGGAATATTTACAGAAGAAAAGTTTACACGGTAAGAGGACACAAAGGATCTGCATATTTCTAAAGTTTGTAGTAGTAGGTTGCCTATATGGCACCTATCAGGGAGTGGAAAAATTGGGCCTAAGGGCCTTTTTAGTGTTTAATCGCTTTCTGATAAGTGTCGGATAGGCTTTTCATATTCTTATTATTATTTGACAGATGAAGTATAGAGAATCTGTGAAATAAGTTGCCGATAGCCTAAACGGCAATTATTAGGAAGTTGGGATACAAGCTCGTTAAAATATTTTTATACATTAATTGATTCTATCCGTGGCCCAAGACGTCTAAGATGTTTCATCATTTGACTTCCTTTTCCTATTCAAATTGTGTTCATAACTCTACCCGACCCTAGATAACCTCCTACGTAGGCATGTAAATGAATTTCGCTTGTTTGTCGAATACGTCAGTAGTCACTATATTGTTCAGATGCTCGTGTTATCATAATTGTAGTTGTTCAAACACGCGATGTTTTAAACAATAGTAGCAATATCTTTGAATGGTTTACAATATGCAGTGATGAATGGTTCCTTTTTTTCCGTAATGCAAACTGCCTTTCTCTACAGAGTGTAACAAAAGTAATAAAATAATACTTTAGGGTTTGAATATGCGTGTAGAGTTCACAGATAGTGCACTAAAAGCGTTTTTTTTAATTTGTAAGTGCAAGTTTATGTCTATAAGTCGCTTGCCAGAGCTACTACTTCTACAGTCAACTTTTAAGGGATACATACACATTTTTAAGTATTATCAAGTACTTTTGTCATGCCTCGTATAATTTTATCAAAATCGCTCGCATTTTATGCGTACAGCAGTGAGAGACAGGCGTACTGTGTACCAGAATCTTACCTCTTTAGCAATGTTCCTGTATTTGTAGTTATACGCCTTGTTCATGGGCGGGAATCTTGGGCCGAATCTCTCATCGTTGGGTCCATGTAGAGGGTTGTTGCCAGCGAAGCCCATCATGTTGATGTGGTCCTTGACGATCATCAGGTCACCGATTTTGTAGTTGGGATTAAGTCCGCCGGCCGCGTTTGTCGCTATCAGAGTTTTAACGCCGAGCAGCTTCATCACTCTCACTGGTAAGCAGCACTGGAAATACGTTTTAGAATTTATTAATTCTTAAAAAAAAAAGCTGGTAGGTAAGTTTAACTATAGAGAGTAATGTACAGAGAGTAATGTACTGTTTGGTGTGGTTGGTCCTTAGTAAATTAAGTTTTAAAGCAGATGGAGTGGAGATCATTCATAACTGATATAGATTGGGCGCCCACGATAGAATTACGGGCTATAGCACATCTGGCCCTAGGGCGAATACACCATTCGCTTTTGTGCCGTGGGAGCGCCACCCCATTCGTTCTTCGGCACGAATGGGCTGGCTCGACCGACGTGATACCACGGCTTCATAGAAAACTGGCGTGAAACGGCGTTGTGTTGTGTTTCGTTCAGTGAGTGAGTTTACCGGTGGCCCAACTTCCTTAATCTCCCTATCCCTATTCCCTTATAAAGCCCGGCAACGCACTTGCGACTCTTTGGATGTCGCGTGTGTCCATGGGCGACGACAGTTGCTTTCCATCAGGTAACCCGTCTGGTCACTTGCCCCCGAAATATCATTTAAAAAAAACCATGCTTATAGGACCTTCGCTACGTTAGCGTGCTCATGGATTGGGTGCCCGATGCAGACATTTCGTGCATCTTGAGGGGCTGTTGCGTTGTGATTACGTGCAGAACAGTTATGAGTCCGCTTAACGCATCATCCAGGAATACATTCGAGAAAATTCTCTGATATTTCTACTTCTACTATGTACTATACTGTTGCTGTCGATTATTATTAACGACTTTAAATTGAAAAAAAGAACAGGTTAAATTATGGTATCACAATTGCGCCACTGACCATGGAAGTAAGAAAATATTGTACAATCCTTTGGTAGTAAATAGGAATTCCCTTTCTGTTGATAATTTAATCAATTCCTTGGCTTTGAACGATAGTGTGTATTTACAAAAGTATTGGAATATTTATCGCTATGTTTGTGTAATCAGTGGAAGGTTTGGTGCGATAACCCCTCCGCTGGGGGTCGGCCGCTATCTCTTACATCACCTCACGCAGTGCCTCGTCTTGGTGTAACGGGAAAAAGGAATATTTTATTTGAATAGTTTTATCTGTTACTACTGTGTATTTCGTTCGGCCCTAAGCTTACTATAGTTTAATGTGTTTTTTTTTATGATATTTAGGGGGCAAGGGAGCAGACGAGTTACCTGATGGAAAGCAACTGCCGTCGCCCATGGACACCCGTGACATCCGAAGAGTCGCAAGTGCGTTGCCGATCTTTATGAAGAAATACGGAATGGAAATAGGGAAAGGTTGATAAGGGAAGTTGGGCCACCTACTAACTCACTTACAGAATGAAACACAGTAAAACGCCGTTTCACGCCAGTTCTCTGTGAGGCCGTGGTATCACTACGGTCGAGCCGGCCCATTCGTGCCAAAGCATGGATCTCCCACGGCAAAAAGGTTTAGGGCCTGTTTCGCCGCTTACAGTCTATTTATTTGGCAGATACAACTTTATTAGACACGTATTGTATGGAGACTCTGTTAAAAAAAGTTGTGGATAGCGTAACAGAAACTTTGACAGTAAGCGGTGAAACAGGCCCTTAATCTATATATTTTAAATTGATAGATATTAATTTTGTATGGAGTTAAGTATGGTACTCATTTCACCCGCTAAAACTACATTTCACTAAAATTTACATATCTGTTTGGGGATCAAAGATTTTACCGTGAAAATAACTATACCTACTATTTGTAGAAAATTAAACCTTTTAATGCCCTACCTTCCAAAGAGGGTATCCTTCATAGTAATGGAAGCGGCCCTGCATGGCGACCACGGGCACGTCTCCCAGCCGCCCGAACACCAGCTGACCGTGGTGTCCCTCCACTGTGCTCACGGGGAAGTTGGGGATGTCCTCGTACGGGATCCGAATCGCGTCGTTTATGCTCTCCGCCAGTGACCCTGTGGGAGAAAAGGTTGAGTATTTAAGAAGCGGTAAACGTTTTGATTATTTGATAAGTGAAAATGCGCCGTATGATGAAGATATAGCGCTTGCGATAACGTTAGTTCTTCATTTTTTGACAGAAAGGTACCAAAAATTCGAACGCCAAGCCCCGCCGGCTTTGTTGTTGACTTCGCATGCAAATAGAAATTTTTGTATTGTCTGGTTACCACGTATTAAGTAGATAAGTAGGTAACTACATTTTAACTCAATTTAGGTAAGTTAAGTCACTTAAAATTAAGTTAAAATCTAATTAACTACTTATCTACTTAATACGTGTACGAGTAAACCAGTCATATGGTATTTGACGGGCGTACGAAATTTTTTTTTCAGTTTGAATATTGTCGGCTAGGCTCTATTATGACCGTCGATGGTTTGAGCTATACATAGATAACTAAAGTGTCATTAAAAACAGACGAACAAACAATAAAAATATGTGCAAATTCAATTGGGTAACCCCAGGTGCTTGGTGCTCGGTGCCTGTGCTGATATATTTATAATACAGTTCATTTACATTTTTAATGATAACATGCAACAACGAAATTTCTCATCATCACGTTGCAGACCTTTATTCTACGTAATTGCAGTGATCAAAATGTGCATGTACCGTCTTTCCAATACGCACCCATCCCGGAGCCGCAGATGATGCCGATGGTGGGCCGCAGCGGGGTCCGAGCCAGCAGGAAATTAGCCGTCTCCTGCAGCATTTCGTACGAATACCTGAAACAATAGGTGGGGAATAAACAAAAACTTCTAGAAAATAAAAGTGGAGCGGCACTTTACACAAAGTGATATTGTTTAAATTTTTTTTATATAATGAGGAGACAAACAATTAACTGGTCACTGATGGAAAGCTCGAAGCATCAGAAAACTTGCAGGTGCGTCGCTGGTCTTTAACTTAGGAGCAACACATTTTCTTCTTGAAAGTTTTGCAGGTGACATTGCTGCCTATTCCCTAAGCCTATTCCTTCGGAAAAGGTGCCTCCAACTCATTTGCAATTTATATCGTAAATGACCATACGTGACGGTAGTTGCTTTCCATCGATTGACCCGTTTGCTCCCTTGCCTCATAATTATATAAAAAAACAAAATATTTGCCTACACCCGTTTACTTCGTTATTGAAATCATCAATCATTCTTGTATTGTCAAATTCACAAACCCTAAATGATTGGACTCGAAATTATCTCCTCATATCTTAGCAAATCCTATAGTTCAAGACCTGAATGAACTGTCATTGACACTCATTGCACTGGTTAAGCTAATGACTCTTGCAAATGAGTACTGTCAAACTTTCCCAGAAGCGACCGGTCGGATCCCATAATAACTTACTCTACTCCTTGGCTTAATACCATGGCAGAGGCTCATCAACTCAAAGACTTGTTTTTGCATTGGTATGTGTTAAGTATAAGGTGCAGTTTTTGTTCGCTATCAGTGGCGTAACTGTACCGTTCGAGGCGTGTGGCAAATTTGTTTTCGTTTACTATGCCATTCCATTCCAAACACGTCAAGCGATTATTATAAAGAATAATCACTTGCCACTTGTCTAGGAGGGCTGATAGGGGGCCTCTTCCAGCTGGTGGCATTTTCGCGGCTTACCACCTTGTAGTTACACCACTGTTGGCTATAGTCAACAAAATATGTTATCACTATGAATTTAGAGCTTATTGATTAGGTTTTACGTAATACATTAGTTTTAAGGTAAAGTAGATTGTATTAGATTTAAAAAGTAACAGGAATCTTTTACAAACTTTTACCAGATACATAGTAATAAAGTACTAGTCAAGACAAATTAAATAAGCCCAAACTCGATGCGATCACGTCGTTTAATTACGGAGTTCCTATGCCACCTTCCAGCTCTATCATCAGGTCAGCTGAATATCATAATGATCTCGCATTATAATCCGGGTATTGACATGCATGTAAATGTTAGGGTAATCGGAAACCAGATTGATAAAAGTAGTAATTTAGAAGATTCCTTTACAAACAAACAACGAGACGGGTGAAAGTGAAAAATAACAGCTTGTAAAATTGATTTCGCCGCTCGTATCTTAAATCGTATTATATTTTTTAACAAAAACTCTTGTGGTATAGTTAATACAAAAAAATAGTAGCTTTATCTTTGCTATAGCAAATATCACAATGACTTACTAAACCTTGTAAAAATATAGCGCAAATTAATATGTGAAGCTAATTTGACTACCGTGTATGAAGTGATTCTAGTTCTATGCCAAATATAGATTTCCATCGATTGCTTTCTGATGGGCCTATTAATCTTTTCAATTAACCCTAGTTGATGGTCGCTCGCAAGCCGCAAATGTTCTCGATATATAATAGGCATTTTTATCGATTCTAGAAAAATCGACGAACCGTGAAACACTGACAAAACTTTTTTACCAGCGAAGTCCATATATCAAACTCCCAAAAAAATTTATTTTGAATGAAAAGAATTTGAATTTTGCTCCAAGTTGGACCAAAATTGCATTTATTGCATTATGTAACATAAGAACTTTCGTATCGTCGTTAATCTGATTTTAACAAAATTGAAGAGGTTTGTAGGATCGGTTAAAGAATTTTTAATATCCAAATTGACCAACGGAGTGGCTTTAGTAAGGGTTTCTTAAAGTAAGGGTCTTGTATACCATAATACTGGATAGAGCTATACCTAGCTACCGCATGATTTCTTAGGTTTGGTTAGGTCTACTTTTCCCTCTACCAAAAGCAGGTTATCAGCGGTAGTCAACGAAAGAAAGTCATTTATTACCCTCAATACTCTTGTCAGTTGAAGAAAGCCTAATTTCCGATAGCCAAGTAAAAAAATATCGAAATCAATAGGCCTATATATATATTTATATATTTATTTATATAACCAATAGGCTAACATAACCTAACCTTACCTGTTTAACCGATCGAAATACATAATATTGTTAATGATGTTTTTAAAATAACTCTCACACAAGGTGAGCTTCTTAACACAACCGCGTTCGTACTAAACGAGTTATTGAAATGTAATGTTTTTAAATATTTTTGAAGAAAAATAAAAAAGCACGAGTAAGAATGTTTTTGAGGTCACTTTTTTTTTCTACTTGTGGGTTCAGTATTAAACAAGTTTTAGTACCTGCCGTCTGTTCAGTGTTTATATTATTTAAGGCCGGCCGCAAACGTAAAATACCTAGTCCATATGTTCACTTTTTCCCCGTACGGGACGAATTCCGCATTCAAATGCAGAACACGGATTCTGAAGCCTAATAATGAAAACGTACGTTTACGATCGGCCTTCAAATTATAACCTTTAAAAATCATATTTCATTCATATAAAAATATTATAAGGTTAACTACTGGGTTGCAGATAGTACAGCCTTTGATACAGTCTTGCCCGGTCATTCTCAAATGTAATCCAATAAAATTTATGACATAAAAACATACTCGAAAATAAATCAAATTTAATTTATTTAAGAGATAATCTTCTGCGAGTTAAGTCCATTTTGACGTGGATTTGCGGCCCGGGCTGACGCTTCGTTAGCAGCTATGATGGAGTCGGCGAATGTGGTGACGCCAGCCGCCACAGCACCGAGCACTGCATTCTCGATCTCGCCCACCACTCGCTTCTGGATGACGTGTGGAGACGCCATACGAGGGGGATAGTACATCGGGACTAAAATGTTCGAATATTGTCGTCCTTCAATCACTGGGATTGCAGGCTGCAGCCCCGAAGACATGACCGCGGGATTCCAACCCCTGACCACCACGACGAAAGCACAGAACATTAGCAACTTTAACATGGCGGAGAAAGATACCAGTGGAAGAGACTTCTACTAGTATTTATATAGCATTATATCAGGGAAAAATTGGCAAAACCGGAGATACTACTGACATTATAAAAAATTTACGATAAGCTTAGTCCATTAATCTTGGTGATAAATATTTCGTCAATGATTGAGAGTATTTGTTTTATTTTTGTAAGTAGCAACTAAAAGATACCAACGACTACTAAATAGTTACTGAAAAGGGAAACAAGTAAAGAAAATTATAACATTATTATTTTTTGAAATTTTTACGTTTTGCCTATAGATAAGGATATTTGTCTACAATAATAATTATTTATTTACTTTTTGCACAGTGTACAATTGCGGACTTAATGCCATACGGCATTATCCTTTAAAGGTCAAACGGGTAATGAAATAAATAAACGAGTTCCTAGCGCTTGGATAAGGTTTTGATCCTTGAAGGAAGTATTGAAAAGCCAACATTTACCAATGACAGCCAACAGAAAAGTATTCGACTCATGTGTTCTGCCATGCCTTACATATGACTGCCAAACTTGGGCACTGACCCGAAAACATCTTCTCAAACTTAAAAAATGCGAGAGGTCAATGGAAAAAAGTATGTTGGGAGTCACATTAGAACATCGGATAAGAGCAATAGAAATAAGGCACACAACAAAAGTAAAAGACTTAATTAAGAAGATAAGACAGTTAAAATGGCAGTGAGCAGGGCAAATGACTAGGGAAAGCAAAAAAAAGAGACAAATCCCAACAGATTGGCAACCAAGAGATAGTATAAGAAGATGACGTAGACCAATTAAACGGTAGCCTGATTTATTATATTCGGTAGTCACGTCTCTCAGTCACGAGGATACGACTAGGAAGAAGAAGGCCTATGTCGCAAGGCACTCTGACAACTAACCCCGAGAAACCTCTGTTGGTTTAAATTTGCTAGATAAATAATTATTGTTAGTAACAACAAAAAGGTTAAAAAAAGTGGCAATTCAGCAAAAATGATTCTGGAATTAAATGAGCAAGGAGGATTCAATGTTGTAACAAAGTCAGAATCAAAAGGCATAGCAACATAATATTTAATATCGTGGAGATAGTACCATATGTGTACGTTACTTTGTCGACGTATAGTTAACGTTAAGACTACAATTTGTTTTTAATTTTTATCTTAAGGTCTTATTAATCAGTTCAAGAACGAACGAACACTGATAAGTTTTAATAACATCAACAAAAAATACGAATTCACTAGCGCTAATGACGTAAAACTTTATTTTTTTCCGACGAAGTTGCATCAGAAAGGTCTAGAGGCAATTTATCTGTAGGCTTCGTAAAGGTTTCGCACATTTTTTTGGATTTATTTTTGTTATTTGTAGACTCCAATTTGATTAATTGTAGACCTCGTAAAGTTTTGTTATATTTTTTAAAGTTTTTTTTGTTATTTGTAAACCCTAATTTCATTAATAAAAAAAAAACAAAAAACCTCGTAAAGGTTTTTTTTGTTTTTTTTTTAACTTCTAGACCCTTAAGGTTTATTACATTTTATTTAGTTTTTGTAATATTTTGTAGACCATAAGCTACACACTTCACTAGTTTAAGTCGCTCAATCAAATTCTTTATTTTGTTGCAGAAAAAATTAATTTCGCAAGAAATTTATTGAGAGTGTGTAATTAATACCTGAAAACACTCTATAAAGAAATGCCCAAAAAGACACAATTAACGTGTTCACGAAACCATTCGTACAAAATTATAACTTTAGACTTTTTTACACACAGAAATGTTGCCCTTATCGCTCTATAAGTCGAATCTTTAATGCCCGAAATACACTAGGCTAGTTTTAAAGCGACAAGCAAAGCTTGTATAACTATGCTAGCAAACTTAAAAAAAAGAACTAGCCTAGCTGGCCTAGCCTCAACCACTACCTTCGTGTAATCCAGGCATAAGACGAAAATGAAGTAATTACGTTTAGTTAATAATTATCCTGCCGGTTGCGTGGAATTAATGCCTACTTAGAGAATACCTAAAGCATTGACCTCGTTCAACTATATACAATAAATTCAATTCAATGTTATGAATCCTAGCTGTACCTGGGGGGTTAGTCAAGACCTAAACGTTTTTGCTTCTTTATGCCAAACAACAATTCTTTATGCCAAGCAAACCACCAATATGCCAAACAAAACAATATGTATTGAAATGACGTAAGCGTTCGTTACGCCTTATGCCATTTCCATACATTTTTGTTAGCGATTCTATAATGAAGCGAAAACGCTTAGGTCTTGGCTAACCCCCCTGCATCTTTTCCGCGTGGTAATCATTTATTCTCCGGGAGTGATAAAAATATTCTTTTTAAAATGGCTAATACCCATTAGCGTATCTAGGAGCGAACAACTAACTTTTTACAACCTTCGAGTAAATACTCATTTTTTCCCAAAAAAATT